>JANTCA010088783.1:0-89438 GCA_024741275.1 Chironex yamaguchii | reverse complement strand
CAGTGGTTAGATGATCTGAAGGACGTCTGTAACAGAAACCTGGCAGACCTGGTGAGACTGGCAGAGGACAGAAAAAGGTGGCGAGCTCTCATTAAGACCACACTAACACCAATAGGTGTGAGGTGATACAATGATGATGATGAAGACGTTATAGCTTCAATGGTTACATATTACACCTTGCATTTATTTAACTTTCATTTTACTTTCTTGCAGTCTGATATGGACTATTGGCATAAGCTCCAGAAAGAATGGGATGAGCTACAAAGGTTTGATCGGTTTCTTATTCTTTCTTATTGTTGTCACATATGCTGACCTATGAAATTGTGAACTTAGTTTATTTACTTAACGAGGATGAGTAATGGATCACGTGTGAAACCTCCTTAGGTTACCAAGTTACGCTTCAAATTCCATTGCTCACTGCCAGTACCTTTATGATGTTTTCGTATCATACACGTTGCAAAATTATTAGCAATTGCTGTTCACTGTATATTTATGGAATTGTGAATTGCTGTTGTATGCACAATGGCTAATATCGTGAGACAGTATATCAAATAATTGCATTTTTGAGGACTATAGACTCAATAGACTATATTTCAGGTAACAGGAGAAAAAAGACAAGGGTATAAGAAGCAAAGAGGTTTATATAAAATTTGAAAAATTTGCAGGTTGAAAGCGATTAGGAAACAAATGTTGGCATGGGACAAAATGGAGAAAAAATGTAACAAGATTGGAAGCAAGTAAAACTAAACGCTATTAATGTTTGTAAATTAACAGTGTCTTCTAAACCTCTTTCGTCCTCACGCATATCGCATTCTTCGTTTCCAACAAAGTATAGAGACTCATTGTTATCAGCACCATGACCGTGTGACAGTGAGCTTGTCGGAACTGTAAATTGTTCACTGGATTCTAGCATGTTTAATTCTAGGATGTTATATTCAGACAGTCCTTTAGACTGCTCTAGATGGTGTCCAGAGCCACCTACTATATGTAGACCAATGGTCTTTTTAAATAATCAGTTGAAAATTGTTGTATTTCGAAAACATTCCGATTGGCTTTGCTTGTCCATTGTCTTATTAACATCTGTCGTCAGATGTTGTAAAACTGCATACCATTTTTACGAATTTGTCTCGAAGTCTAGTCAATTATAGTGCTCCTGCCTCACTTTAGCTTGTTATTACCCGATATACATTGTTATGGACATGCTCAAGCATATAAGAAGAAGTCCAAAAATAATTGATAAACAATTGGGACTCAAATGCCCCAAGCTAGAAGAAACATCGAGAGTAAACACAGATAGCACGTCTCTTGTGTAAAAAATGTAATCTATAGTTTTCGCAAAATCTTAGATTTTAAATTAGCATGTCATATTTGAATTTTCTTGTTTCGACTAGTTTAACGACATGAATGTCGGCTAGAAGAGAATCTTTGATACTCGATGATACAAATAGCAATTAGTACAATAGTGTATTTGTAGCTATTCTTATTTTACAGTATTTTACAGTCCTTTGTTTATAAATATATTTCATTCTCGAACAGAGATGAACTTGATGAGTCTCACCCGTGGCTTCAAGAATATCAAAGTGAATACGAGAAGGTAAGTTACAGGAATATATCATGGTCTTCTAAACAAGAGCAGACGCGTTATACTTGTTATTTGTATAACCTATTTCTGAAAACTACTGTCGCATAATTAAAGCCTTGTAGGTCGCTAATTCGCGGATGGATCGTTATCTTATTCAAAAGTACGACAGAGTTACAAATTCTACTTTAGAATTATATGCTAGCCCCACGGTACTAGAATTATGTTGTTTGTAAGATTTTGTGGCGCGTGCTAGGTAGCTGTTGTTTTGTTTGTAACAAAGGAACCTATTCCTGTCTAGCATTACAATATTTCAGTTACTCTATAAAGGTCAGTCTTTTTCTGCAGATAATGGATCGAATCCATTCATACAAACAGTAATCAGGTTTTCCTTTGTCGTCAGATAAAAGCTCACCCTTGATAATTTCTAGTCCTCGTTAGCTATGCTATCTTTATCTTTATTATGTATATCAGATATTTCGTGTTTACTTAAAAAATCTCTAATTGCTTTCTTTGCACCTGTTTTATTTTGGATATCAAAATACAGTATTTAATGGGTTCTTGACTTACATATTTATTTACGTTCAGAGTAGAAAGTTTCGCGTGAAAACATTGCGAAATTTAGAGTATAAATTTTTGCCAATAACGATTTTCCTTACAAATGTCACGGAAATAACTGTCACGCATCGACAGTCATCTCTGTTTTTACGAGAAAAAACTGTCATGATGGGAAAAGCATCTGTTATTGTATTGATTTCAGATCAGTTCAAGAAAGCTTCCTCTCGTAAAGCATTGCTAATGTCTTTCGGTTGTACACGCTTTCTTAAAAAGAACATACTTGTAATGCTTTTCACTGCCCATTAAATGTGGTTGACAGTAAAAATCACTAGATGAAGTGGAACGTCTGTTGTCTGTTAGAGTCTTCGTTCAAGAGGTAATGCTCGTTTTCATGGAAGATAGAAACAAAACACACTTTCACTGCGGGTTCCTTTTTTCATGGAGGGTCTTTTCAACTTCAGGAGTAGAATACCTTTTCTGCCATTTTGAACCTTGAAATGCATGTGACAGATTCATAATCAAAAATAGTGAAAAAAGAATGGAGATTTGTGTGTCATCTACCAAACGAAATCTAGCACATTACAACATATAACTTGATTGATGTGCTTTTATGCATTTTGAATTGTCTTCATTATTTGTCAATAGCCCCTAGACACAGATCTCGGTTACTGGAGAAGCTTTGATACTTAATGGTGGAGTTATATATTGCTTACAATAGTTTTCAGACGTAAAGCTAGGCTCTTAGAGCCGAGATCGTTCACCTTTAATTCAAAGTTATTTAGAAATAGAATGGAAAGCAGCGATTAAATCACCAGCAACTTTAGAAATTAGGGAAATCTGGTAAAAAATATATGCGTGGAACCGGCAGAGGAATGGGTCGATTTGGAGCATATTTAACTAAGTTATGACATTGCCCTGCCCCAAAAAAATACCCAAAGAGAAGAAAAGTGGGTTTTTCTTACGACAAATCAGTTATCTTTGCTGAACCACCTAAACGAAGAAACTGCTAAATGATGTGTTGATGCACTTTCTTTAAATTTCCGCAGTTAATTGTTGTATTTGACGTCTATCTCTGTCACTGAACCTGTCACAGCCCTACTAGATTTCGAGCCAGCCTATGGGGAACGTGGAGCAAGAATTGCACGCTTCATAACTGGAATATCGTCATCATCAGTATGTTGTAGTTCACAGTTGTAGCCGTTGGTGTCTCTTTTTGTTATGTGCTATCATACGTGCTGCCGTCATCCCTCCCTCTGTCAACTGTCTGGAAGCAATTCTTTCTTGGTGTATTCACGTCTTTCCAGACACACTCATTTGCCTTATGTTCTTGCCAGCTGATACGTAGGCCTTGTCTCCATGCCCAGAGTTCAAACGATGTTATTCTTCTTTGTTCTTCAACGTACAGCTCTCTCACCCATGTAGAGGTATGGGCCACACTAGGGACTCTGCAAATGATGCTTTCAAACGGGTGTTTAAGTCTTTGGTTTTCCATAGCTCAGGGAGTTGTGCTGTTGTACTCTTTGTTATAGCAAGTCTAGTAGTAATCGCTTGTCTGCTATAGCCATCTTCTGTGAATACAGAGCCCCGGAACTTAAACTCCTATACCCTTTTTTATCGTTTCATCTTGCAGCTTGAATTCTCCTTCTCCCATTATACGCAGTTTTTGCGCTGCTTAGTTCGATTCCAAAGTTGAGATTCTCTTCACGTAGCTTTTGTTGCAAGGATGGTTGCGTCATCTGCTTATCTCAAATCCCAAATTACTGAGCCGCCAGTCATTCTTCCCATTCTCTCTTTCATCTTTTCGTCTACAAATCTCATGATTTTTCCCCAACAGCAATGAAGAGGATCGGGGACACTAAACAGCCTTGTCTTACCCCGTTCTCCAAAGAAAAACTTGTTCCATAGTAACAACACTAATTTGAAATATTTTGCGACAGAAAATGAGATAAAAATTACCAAAACTTGCAAAAGTATCTGCCTTTCAATTTGTTGTTTGTTTAGTCCCTAGAACTAATTTTTTCCTTTCTTTTGGTGTTTTTTTAATCTCTTGAACTACTTGAACTGTTACTATTTACAACAGTTAATTATCTCCGGCATGTTTTATGGGAAGAGGAAACGTGGGAGACAGCGGTCCTTTAAAGCATCATCAGGGCAACGTTTGATCGTTCTTCTAAAACACTGTCGTGCTCATACAGCATAGTGAGAGCTCACTAAGGCCAAGTCATCCGTCCACTGGACATTACCACAGTCTGATATGACTGTTTTCTTAATATTTTAAGCTGCCCTGTAGTTCCGACGATTCCCTTGTTAAACGTCGTTTGCAAATCTGCCTGTAGCAATAGTGAAGCATTGTTAATCTTGTATTAGATGAGTCAATCTTCTGCGGTTTTTCAGCTTTAATTTACCTTGTCAAGATTCCTATCTAGTATAAGGAACATCTCCAGTTTTCGTATCTGCTCGAAAGCGAGGTATTTAACCCGTTGTTAAGTTTGCAGATAACTAATTTCGTCATATTTTCCTTCCAGGATTACACTTTTGAAGAGGATAATCCGTTTAACGGCACGTTCAACGCTTTTGAAGAAGGATTAAAGAAACTGAAAGAGGGAGATTTAATAAGTGCTATACTTCTGTTTGAAGAAGAGGTACTCCTATTTTTTGTGTTTTTCTGAACTGAGTTCTGAAGGAGATTTACACGAAACGTCAAATGCAAGTTCTGTTATTTAAAGAAGAAATATTTTCATTGCGAGTGTCGTTGCGTTTTCTCAAAAACGTTTATTCGAAACGTTTAAAAGTGGGGGTTTTTTTTAAGGTTCTAAAGAACAGTTGAGTGGAAACGTTAGACGTGCCCGGTTGGCTCTCACTTAGGGCAGCTATTGTGGTAACGCTCCACTCTTGACAAATATATACATATATGTATAATATTTGGCTTGGATACAAAAATCAAGGTGAATCATAGAAGCAACGTAACAAGTTTTTTATCTCCAAAACTCAGGACTGGTTGGCTGCTTTTATGGCTGTACATGTATTTATTCTCGAACGAGATTAAGAGCTTTTCATATCTTTAGTTTATTTCGAGAGAAATGGAAGGTTTACTGCCTAGACATATCGTTCTTTCAGTTGCTTATCGCAACTTTGAATTCAAATGAATTGCTGAGTCAAAGATGAGTCACATTTTGCTATTTACTCTCCTTTGGCGAAAAGTTATTAAAAGTAGCTTTATTCGGTCGACCTTCAAAACCTCTGAAGAAAGTTCTCCACTAACATCGACAGGCTAAAGAATTCCACAATTGGAATGCACATGCAGGCAAAAACGGATGTAAAGAAATATTCAAGTATTGATAAAGTTGACAGAAAACCGTCATCGCTAAAGCCTGGGTCACACTGAGCAGATTATCACAATCGCTTTTGAAATTTTAAGCGTTTAATTTAAGCATGTCAATCTTTACCAAATTGGCTGTTAATTCTCATATTTCAAGGTGTTTTTATCAAAGCAAACGAATCGAAGCTGCTTAATGTAATCGTTTACGATAATGGCCACTTCACCGAAATGCTGCCTTCATTTATTGAACTGGAATATTTAAAACTGAAGAAACAACTCCTGCAATCGGGAAAGACAAGCGGAAAAAGAGAGAGTAATAAATGCCGGGAAAGCTGTCGGAGCAGCTCTTGGATATGATGAAGGTAGGTCTCTCAAATTACATAAACACGAATAATCATGCCAAATATGACATTTACATGACAGAGCTAAAATGGCCTTGAACTGACATTTTTATTCTAGGCTTTTCAAAAGCTCTGTTTTGGCACTTTCTGTCGTGGGTTTGTTGGGGGTTTTTTGCTAAAGCTTGTCCTACAGTTTTTCAATGATTACGTTCTCCACTTCTGTTTTTATAGGTTCTGCCTGTCAACTTTAATGAAAACGTCATGAAAAGGTAAAGAAACGGGTGACTCTGAAGAAGACCTCAGTATCCGGTATTGGGTCGGGTGCCGTGGCCAAAAGTGAGAATAAGTCAAGGAATATGGTTTTTGCCTATGGCTGACACCTATCATAAGAAGTCGAAGGTGCAAGAGTACCTTTTCAATCAAAGCTACCCATGATGAGGATAACAATGAAAAAACCAAGATGGCGGCTCGAAAGTAGCTGAAGATAAAGAGATTAAAGATTGTCTATTGACAACATTAACCCCTCAATTATAGCTACTCAATCCGATGACGAAAAGTGATCCAGAGAGAATCAAACAATTGCTGGAAGGAAAATGGTCGAGAGAAAGAAGTTCGATGATACAGAAGTTAAACAAGAGCTTGTGCCAAATTTGCCTAAAATTGTGAAAAATAGGCTTGGAAAGAGCTGTTCCTTCACAGCAAAAACTTCAGATGAGACTTTCGGAAGCATGATTCTATTTGAGCTTGCTCGATTGCTAAAAATGCTTAAGGTTCAAGCAAAGCATGAAATCAGTGGAAATTTTTAAATACAAAATGCAAAGTCAGACCTGCAAGGCTTCTGTGACACGTCTCACTGCTTTTACCTCGCCCAGTCACTGCCAGTAAATCTGTCGCACAGCTTTCAAAACTTTCAGATGTTTGGGAAAATGTTATCTGATCTCCGCTGTGACTTTCGTTTATATTTAACTTATTATGTTCTATACCATTTGGGGTTTTTTGTTACATGAAATGAAACATGACATCTGTGATTTAATGGACAATGTCATATTTTTCTTAAATGAACAAATTGTCAGTTTAGTTCACTGTTTTTATTCTTCGAATATAATCCTTCAAAGTCATCTATCATTAAAAGGACGTCTTGATCCTTGAATAGGCGCTTAATTTGCCATCAAAGCGCTATCATTATTTGATAATAGATCTTTTAAATTTCTGCTCCTTTGAGTCTGTCAAGCCAACAGGACAGTAGATTATATTTTTAGTAAACCATAGACACTTGTGTAACACTGGCTACCACCAGGTCTCGATGTTTTGTACACAAGCAGTTATAGGGGTGTTTAGTATCCTCTACCCGGCTGCTAAGTTTCCAAAAGCTTTTTTGGTTACGAATGCTGTTTTGGATTGTCTGTAAATGGTCATTATGTGTCTGTCTATCCGGATGTATATTGAGGTATTAACAACATTTGGAAGGGCAAAATTCACTTCCCGCCGTATAGTAGGGTCAAGAGTCTTAGCTTAACGCTTTCAGTGCAATTGGAGTGCGCTCGCCGATATGGAAAGTTCTGTTGTCACATTTTTTTCTTCTTTCACAAAAAAGGAAGCATACCGCTATCACGGCTGGTGACATACTGACATCTATTCAGCAACGAGCAGTAATAGGTTGAGTCGCATACTGCCAGTGATAAAAGACTAAAATAGCTTTGTCATCATAGAATAGGGTGCCACTTTTGGCCGGCCATGTGAATATGCATGTCATCGATATTTTCAAGTGCATGGCGTTGATACGGTGTTTCCTCGAAACACTTTCACACTTTTGTACAGGCACGTTTCCATGGAAGAAAAAGGAAAAATTTTCCAACGAATAACAGTATGCCCCATCTAAATTCCAATTCCTTTAAATGTATGCGAAAAAAATTTAAGAACGTGGCGGCGATTAACAGGTAATTTTTACTCTTGTTTGTTTTCCTGAGGCGTCGCCGTTGCAGAGCAAGAATGCAATCAGAAACAGGATCTTTTAATATGATTTAGGTCAGAGATAAAGAAAGAAATACGAGATGAGATTACACGATCATGAATACTTTTTAAGCGATTGCGAATGTCTGCGTTAGAGTAATTTCGAAAGTCTTATCTTATTGGTTGAAATAACGTTTTCCACGGAAAATGCTGTTATAAAGTTTAGCATTTTTGATTCCAATAACATATTCAATAAACATTCCTTTGGAATGTTATTAGTCGGATAATATATCTTTTTGCGAGGAGAATTTTCTTGTGTAAAAATAGGCCTTATGTCATTGTTATGCGGAGCTAACAAGTTCGTAGGGGCAAACGTTTATATACTTGAAGAGATTCTCTCTGGTATGCAGTTTTACTTCATTCACTGAATTATGAAACTGGCCATAACACTGTTTTTCTGAAAAAATCATGAGCCAAACACATTCTCTTTTTCAGTTTTTTGTTTCTCGATTGTTTATTAAGTAAGAGGCACGCACGTATCAGTGCTCCTCATGTGAACAACTCCTGGTCGTCACCTCTTTAGGAATATGCGATTGAAATAATTGCTAAAGAGTAAACTCGGGTTGCCCATTTGCGGCACGTTAGTGGAATTTTCCTAACACTTAAGACCTTCAGCCCTTAAATAGGAAGCATGATCCCGGGAAAAAACAGTTGAACATAATATTGATGATTACAGACAACTATTTGTTTTTCGCAATTAATAAACGAATTGTTGTTACATTTGTATCCTTGTGTTACGTGTCGTTTTCTTGCTACTTATAATAACTTTTTGACTTTTGGTTGAAGGTGAAAGAGAATCCCGACCATGCAGAGGTAATTATTTCTTAACCCCTTAAAGTCTGTACACCATATGAAAATCGTAATGAGTCACCACTTATTGGCAAGAATTCATATTCAAGTTAAAATTGTAGTGATATTTTTTGCAGCGATGCCTTATTTGTATCAACAATAGTTTATTTGTTTTTGTATCAGCAACTATTTTATTTGCTTTAAAACAAATTGAAATCAGTGTTTGGGTTTAGCTTTCTTAGGACTCTAGTTAATACTGCACAATTATGTCACTATATGGTAGCCAAAATACTTATCAGGGGACGTAAATTGGTTACACTAACTTAAGAGCTGAGAAATAATCGCCATGTGGCAAGCAAAGTGTTCCCTGATCATCAAATTGTCGTAGGGTTCCTTTAACTTTAACGTCAATGAGGTGACGCTAGTCGTATCTAACAGCACTGACCATGCTAATTGGTTGTGATTCCACACAATATTTTGCCTGTGTAGTTACGTACCACTGAATCAAGGTGCGTGGTAGATGTTCTTAACCGCGAGTAAAGAATTTCTAAACTATTTCGTCAATTAGCCTTTACCATTGCTTTCTCAGGCATGGCAATATCTTGGTACAAGTCAGGCAGAAAATGAACAGGAGATGCCAGCAATTCGTGCCCTCAACAGGTATGTTTTACAGCCATTGTTAGTGGCTTCCGAAGCAGATGCGGCAGATGGCAGCCGCATTGGCTATTGTCAGTTGGTTTACGAGAGTAGAGAGCAAATTGCAGATTTCAAAAGTATGGAGTATCTTATCCATTTGATATTACTTGGTCAAATGTTTTCTTTGATTTCTGAATTGTAAAGGTTACATCCGTAGAGAACCACTCACTATTTGTCACGAACCTTTCCTCCAGCGTTTTTATAATATGGCTTCACCTTTACACGAGTGTATGTGACGTATTGAAAATCCCGTCCTCTCTGCTTAGGTTTGTTTTAAGCACCCGTGAATATGGTGCCATGAAATAAACCGCGATCCACTATTATAAGACTTAATAGTTTGCTAGCCACAGGTATTAAAGTCAACATCCTTGGTGTATAAAGGATACTATATTTTCTGTTCACAGCTTTTTTGCTAGTAATTCTTCGAGTATTATTCAGTTAGCTTTGTTGTCCTACCGTAATCTGGGACACTGGTAGTAACAGACCTCGTCATGGTAGGTCCCAAAAGTCAGGGAAATTTGATCCTACCGAGGTCGGACTTCCTAAAGTTAACTTTTTGTAACAGGTTATGATAGTTTACGTCTCTATTATTATGAACATTAGCGGTATAATAATGTAAGGCTCTGTCCTAAACGAACACAATTTATCAGAGATACTACTAGGTATACCTTAGGCCTTATTGAAGCCATTATAGACGAGGCACCCCTGGTAGTTCTTGTTGCCAAGGAAATATTACACAGTCAAGTGAGAGATGGCCTAAGTGTCAACGCGATAAAGGTCTATTAGTCTGTTGTAGACAAAGTCTTATTCTAATGAAGTCAACTAAAAAGGGAATGCCTCTATCATACATTTGTGCATTGCAGTGAGAACCCAAAGTTTCTTGACAAACCGTTTAATCGTATTATAACAAATACCTATAGTATAAGACCATAGTTTATTCGTAAAAAACATCTATGAAAGTGGTATAGGGAAAGGAATACGGAAATTGGAAAAGAAAATTTTGCTTCTCGCTCACTTGTTTTCTTTTTCTTATCTCCCCTTCTCGAACAATTTGATAATTGACATATTTACTTGTGACGTGATCCATCATGTAACTGTTGTCGAGGGAAACGATTTCGTAGAATAGAAGCTGGGGAGATAAGTCGTGGCAAATGTACACGGGGATTCAAGCGATAGATAGACTGTAATTGTACAGAGCGTTTCTTTCTGGACTAGGCCCGGTAGTAATTCTCGTGTTACGGATTACTGAGGGTATTGCATCTGATTTCAAAAGGCTACTGGCTTTGTTTCCAGAAAAGTAATTTTTCTTGCCTGATCCTTAAGAGATTCAATGGAATAGTTATACTATTATTATTATTGTAATATTTCGTCAATATTAACAGTATTGTTTGTATTTTTCGTTTTTTTGTAGATGCATAAAGATTCAACCTGATAATCTCACGGCACACATGTCTTTAGCAGTCAGTTACACTAACGAATCCCTACAAATACAGGTGAGGTTATAGAAATTAAGAAGATATGCTGGTAAAGTTGCTATTTTTGTCAGCCACATTTCCTTTGTATCTTTGAATAAAGACCTCGGAGTATGTCTACGTTAATAAGGATGTGGCAAAATTTTGGGGTAAAGTCCGGTTTAGGAAAATGGAACCTACAAAGGTTTGAAGAGGGTCAAATGTAGAAGAGTGAACAAACGTTGGAGTAATGACGATTTGGCTCTTCTCTCTGAAAGTGTTTCCAGATCATAGAAGCATAGAAGAGAACTTACTTAGAAGAGAATTTCTTTTCGTTCTTTGTAAATTTAAGTCAAGCTGTTTGTCACAAATTGACGCAAGTTATATGCATTACTTATTGCCCGTAATAAGGAACCTTGTTGACATTTCTGTTGCTGTATCAGGCTACTCTAGTTAGCAAATTGTTTGCAAACATTTGTAAAGAGAATAAATTTACTGCATGCTGTTTCCAAGCTGTTAAAAGAAATCCAGTATGTCCTTGAAAAAGTATTATATGGGTCCATCACCGCCCCCAAGCCTGTAAAATATGAGTACCCTGTATACACGCATCGTTAAGCTAAAGTCATCTTGGATAGGTAATCTTGTTATTTTTGTCAAGATTAATAATTTGTACTTTCGTTCTATCTCCTTGTGCTGGTAGGCGTGCAACACATTAAAGGATTGGCTCCGGCACAACGCAAGGTGAGCCTGTGTAATTTAAGAACAATTGTGCCTACATGGCTTGTAAAGTGAAAGGCAGCAGAATTTGTAACAGAGTGAGACTTATATAACAATCGAAGTCAAATTATTTAAATTGATTGTAAACAGTGATTTATATTTGAGCTGTAAGTAAACTGAAATTTAAAAGCGAGATAATTTTAATTTGATTTAATTTGTTACCAAAAAGTAGTTTGTGAGTCTTGGTTCTTACTCATATGTAACATAGAGGAGATAGCCATCTTATGGGATCCTTATATCCACTCACTTGGTTATTTTGACATCAGATGTACGGTAGGAGTGTACATATCCCTACCATGATCTCGATTGACAGTGACAAGAAGGTTCGGGTTTAATCCATTGATGTGCTAGTTAGTAGCTAGTTTTTGTCTGTTGATATTGACAGATCAGTTTGACTAAGGAAACTACGACCAATGTAATGAGAACAGCGTTATAACTTTTGTTGCTTTGTTGTTGCTTTACCATAAATCATTTTTTAGTACCATTAAGTCAATTCGCTATGCCCACATGTGGTGTATTTGTTTTGAGAAAGACACTGCTACGTTTTTTGTGCTATTGGTTATGCCAACTGATCTGTTGAAGTATGGTACAATGTATATGTTAAGTTCGACGGTGTTATACTGCAACAACATCTTGGTAAATCCCTTTGGTTTTTTTTGTGAAGCATTGATTGTTTTGTAGCTTACATGCTTATGTATCGCCAAAAGTTGTACAATACTTCTCTGTCTCTTAGGTATTCATCGTTATTGCAACGAAATGAAGCCTCAGGATCAGCAGGGGCAACTGGGCGTATTTCATCGCTAATGACAAAGCAGGATTTCGACGAAGTTCACGACTTGTATATAGCTGCGGCACAAATGTCACCGGAGAATATCGACGGAGATATTCAGGTATAGTTTAAGTAATAGTTTAAAATTTGATGATCCTACGTATACATATTCCTCGTCAGTCTCATGTGCCCCGCGATTACAATTTGGAATTGATTCAAAAAGTCAACCTTGTAACTGCATCATCTCTCAGTTTGTAACAGAAAGTAGATCTTCATAAGAAACAGCAATACATACGGTGTAGTACCTACTGACAATAAACTCGTATTAATTATATGCGTATTAGCATCGAAAACCGTGAGCATCGACTACTTTTCAGTCCAACAAATGACCCGATAACAGAAATTACATTTTTGACAGTTCTGCAGATAAGGGATGTTTTCTCGTGACTCGCGAATATTCTATGTTGGACCTTACCTCGTGCGCTAAAATTCAGTATATACTAATGTTAGATAATTATTTCCTCGTTAGATAGTGTAGTGCTGGCTGGTGATCATTGTCTATATCTGTTTTAATTTGCCAACGAAATTTGGCGTTTGGTTCACGTTACGTCTTTTGTTTTAACGAGCTCTTGGAGAGGGGCTTTGTATATCTTCGTCATCAAGCATGTCGTCAGGATAACAATGCTTTTTATGGAGAAGATATAAATGGCGAAATAGACTCGATTATGAGACACACGATTTGCTTTGCCGTTTCCGTCGATTGCGTATCACTTTTCTCCACTAATACCTTAGTACATTGGAACACGTATACTGCACGAACTTGTGCGACCTATGAAGATACCCACGTTACATTGTATCCCTTTATACATAATTAAAGTGTAAACTTAAAGAATTCCGACACAAAAGTAGCGAATGAAAGTAGCGCATGCTTTGTGGATTTCTTATTCAACAGAATTTTTATCAATGGTTTCCTCTGATAGTCTCTGTTAGATTGGTAACGGTCCTTGAACAGTTACATTTTTTCTCATCTTGTATTCTAGGTTGGGCTAGGGATCCTATTCAATTTGTCAGGCGAATACGAAAAGGCAGTAGATTGTTTTCAAACTGGATTACAAGCCAATCCGACAGATCCTCAACTTTGGAACAAAGTAGGAGCCACTCTGGCTAATAGTGGCCGAAGTGAAGAAGCTGTCGACTCGTACAGACAGGCTTTAGAGCTCAGTCCTGGATTTATACGATGTAGATATAATCTTGGCATCAGTTGTATCAATTTAGGAGCACATAGGGAAGCGGTAGAGCACTTCTTGACAGCTTTAAATATGCAGAGGAAGGTAAGGACGTAAGATTTTTTTGTAATTGCTATTAAAGTTGATTTTCTCTTGCATATGAAGCGAATTGATTTTTTTTTGGTAAGCATCATCCCATGGAAAGCTCTTACGCTGGGCGCCGTGTATCATGTGTCGAACCACTCACCGATCACAGCGATGTTAGTGTGTTTTCAGTGTGTTGGCGAAGATTTTTGTAGAGCGCTGTCGTATGTTTATCGGCTACAGACGCTGACTCTAGATTGCAGGGTTACTAGTAAAACATTCAGAGGAATTAGTGCGGTCAAGATGATAAGCAAGACAGCAAATACAAGATACAAAATGTAACAAACTACCCTTTGGAAAAGTAAACGATCCATTCGCGAATTGTCAACGTAACCTTATGAATCCTAAAGTATTCATAAGAATCAGCGAGGATGAAAGATGGCAGTGGAATTAAATATATTCCAGATAATTTTAGAATTGAGCACTGTGTATTTAGGCAGTTTATTTACGAAATCCATACTACGATAGAGCTAACTGATTTTTCTTTTCAACAGGGGGAAAATCCGTCCGGAGTCATAACAACAATGTCGGACAATATTTGGTCCACCTTGAGAATGGCTGTGTCCCTAATGGGGCGGACTGACTTAGCCCCGTATATCAGTAAACGAGATTTAGGGCATTTGAATAAGGAATTTAATATGCATGATTGATAACCATGCCTTCAATTTTTATTTTAATTGTAACAGGCGAATTATCTTTGTTAGTGTTTTAGTTCGTAACAAAACGTATTGTTAGATCAGGTTTTGATTTAGAATACGGTGTCCTAGGCTTCATAACTGCGTTTGCTAACTTGCCTTAAGGCCATTTTTATCGGAGGCAGAATAGATATTTACTCTGAGATAGTCAGTGATAGTGTGGAAATAAAGAGCGGGAAAGTTTGGGTTGTGTTATTTTTCAACACGTTGAGAGTTAGTTGAGTTTTCTTTCCTTATGGGCAGACTTGCTAATCTCCACTCTTTCCAATTGTGGAGAGTATAATGATAGGTGCCCTTAAAGTGCTTTTCAAATGGAAACAACTCCAATGCCTTTATTAATAAATAGGTCAAAGATTCCCGCGCAATGCTAATTCAGTATTGATTAATTCAGAATTGAGTATTGACCTATCGTTGGATCGGATAGAAATGAAACTGGCTGCATAGCTAGTTAAAGATGATATACGATGCTTACTCCAGTCTGAGGCAGTAGACATTTCCATGCAGGTCAACGTGTTTCTGGCACGGTGTGCTTAACAATGTACTGCAAGGTATAGGTTTTAAGGGAATTCTCGCTTAGGAACGCGCCTATCACTTATAACTTGCCTAAGCTAACTCAAGCTGGAATAGTTGTATGTACATAATCACGTTCAAGCATATCAGCAGCTTATGAAGCAGAGTTCTGAGAGTGTCGGTCTTTCTTAGGTATTTCTAAAGTGATATAGACATTGTTGTGCCCGATTTGATATTCGCAGGGGTAAGGGTTCCTGATAAGCTCTTGACGTGGGCTAGAGAAATATTGCATTTTTTAAATTTTTTAATAAACGGTTTGACTGAACAGCTTGGTTTTGTGTAGCTATGACTTCAAAAGTATTGAAAAATGTTATCCTGCTTATGTAATAAAAAATAATCGGTTACTAGAGATTGAATGACACTCCTTAACCTGTACTATCTTTGAAGAACTTTGGAACCCGTGTGCTCTTTCTTTCCCGTACCAAATTAATCTTACCGTTTGAGTCAACCCAAAAACTACTAGATGCGCAACTTCAAGCCATGTGCTTCTATGTTTATTCGTAATGCAAAGTGAAATACAAGGCAATGCAATTGAACGTAATAAGAACATATGCTTCTGAAGCAAGTTCTTTTCTGTTTCATTTTAGGAAAGAGCATTTTAATAGGAAGGTTACCTTAAGTACCAATTTAGGACAATTTAGGTATCTATCATTAATAGTACAACTATTCTAAATGTCATACTCAATATTTTGAGGAATTCTGAGAAGTTGCTGGTGTTACACTTAATTGTAATGACAGTGGTGCTTTCAGTTTGTGGAGGTCAGGTATGGCAGTACAGAGTGACTTCCATTAATATGTTGTCATTGTGCAATTTAATGGGTTTTTAGATGCCGTACACTTGCATCACGTTTATACTAGGACGTAATGAAGTTTCAAGCATCGGTTACTAATAAACACAATTTTTCTAATTCGATGGCACAGTTACGTAATCGGTTTTTAATACAAATAAATGTATTCTTTGCCTAGTAAATATATTTTGAACGTTTTGGACCTGGGTATTTTTGTTAACATTATTTCTGAAACTGTAGAGGCGTCTTTTTGTGAATGGGCTGGTTCATCCAATGTCGTAGCAATGCTCACAGTCTTTCTTGTGTTGCTTATGTATTTCATAAAACACTTTGACAGTAAGCTATGTGTCTATGGCAATGTGTATACTACATTGTTAACACCTAGTCAGTAAAGCCTGGTGAAATGGTATGTGACATTAAACTGGAGAATGTAACGAATCAAAGTCAGCTGGTGGATGGCTTGTCATGATTTCAAGTACATGTTTAATTTTTTAACGTACTGCCCGGGACGTCCGTTGGTGCGAAGGGCAGCAACGAAGATCCTCCACTGGCCCCTATCTTTGGTAAGCCTCTGGATCGTCGCCCAGGAGTGGCTCCAGTCTTTGCCCTTCACCGTCCTCCTCCAGATCTGCTTTGATGTGACTTTTGCTGTGTATAAGGAATCAGTTGGCGTAGCAGTATCGTCCTGACGGCTTTGGCTACTGTCAGTCGTGCAAGCCTCAGATTAATTCTCCTGATTCCCACCCAGAAAAAATGCTCTGTTTATCCCCGTTGTTGTTTCCATAACAGACTGGTCTTTTACACGATTGGATTGTTAGCCCAATGTGAAAACCCCCATCCTGGAGGGCTAGGGATTGCGTATGGCTTGTACCCTTTGGCCTGTTCGTTATCGTTGAACGTGTATGGGATAGCTCTCAGGGTCATGGAGACACGCAAGCTTTCTCGCCACGGCAATGACTGACCCAGGGAAACAAGTACACCTTGGCTTAATAAAAATAAGGCCAATTGCTGAACAGTATATTTCCCTATTGTCTGTTGAAACATTCTTATAACTATATCAAATACCCACACAACGTACTATATAATTTTTCAGTCACAGTAATTTAAAAGAGATAATGAGAGTTAGAGTATACAAATCTTTTCACCGTTATCCAGTCAAAGCTACCTTCATAGTGCGAAGTTAATTTCCGTTTATCTATCAGGGTGTTTGTCGTTTCTTTTAGGTGGGACAAGGTTGTTTTGTTCAATAGGCCATCGTCAGCCCTGATTTAAAGAGATAGTAGACTGTAATTGCAGAAAACTTTGCCGAAGTAATTAACAACAACATAGAGCGCATTAAAACTGTTAAGGTTGTTATTTTCATAGATTTTGGGGCGACAAGTTTGAAACAACTTTACAATCGTAAGAATTCATAAGAAATTATTTATTATAAATTGCCAACTTGATGTAATCAGTTTTCAGTAGGTAACTAAGTATTGCCTCGTGCTTGTCCATTGATGTCAACACTTAATTAATCTGGAAACAGCCATGGATTGTGAATTTTTCCTTTTTCTTAAGCGACATTTACTCTCCTAACAATGGGCTTGGCAGGCTAAAGTCTTGCACTAGGTGAATGTTCGAGTTTGTTTGTATGGTTCAACAGTGCCCTTAATGTATATGTTTTCACCAATTAGCATGACTCAGCAAATTTTAATGTGACGAAGCCATAATTCGTCTAAGAGCAATTTTGTGAAAAATTTCAATAACCATTATTTGGAGAGACAACATACGTTTTTATAAACCGCAATTTATCAGTGTATAAAAACAAAAGACATGTACACGTCTTCGTGGCAATGTTATGTGGAAGACGACCTTTGACATGATAAGCCTTAAAATGTGCTAAAAACATTAATAGACTTGGTTATTTGAGATTTATGTGCGTATTGTAGCTACGCTTTATAATCGAAACTGGGGAAAATGTATTAAAATGTCTAAACTCGCAAACTTTTAAAGACTGGATGATGTCAGTTACGAACAAGTCGAAAGTTAAAAAAGGCTTGAATCATATGCCTTTGAAAAGAAGGCCGAGGACATGGTATGTGAATAACATCTTTCAACGACCTACTAATAAAATCTTTTCAGTTAAAAGATCAACACTTAACAGCATCTCCAAACGTCCATTAAGACGACACTGAGTCGTAATGATGATAATGATAATGATGTTGATCTGTATTTTTGCTTTCTATTCTGGAATATGTGCGCATACGGTAAAGCCATGGGCTTGTTTCTGGGTTAATGAAGTAAATAGTTGTTATTTGTTAATTGGGTTGTTGGGATATTTATTTAATCGTTTACAATTCTTGTTATGTATTTTACGTTGTTGATTTTTTGTACTTGTTAATTGTTTTATCGTCTTTATAACTCATGTGTTGTACATTTATTTGCTTACTCGATGTTTTCTTTATCTGTCACCTATTTCTTCTTTCACATTCCGATATTTTTTTTCCTAAAAATAGTTTTCAGGTCAGATAATTTTGAGGTAAGTAATGGTACCAAGCAGAGGTGTTGTGTGACTTCTCTGCTCTTTTCTTTCGTATTTTTGAATCACGTTTAAGTGTGCGTTTGGGAGTCTTCATCCGATTAGACTTTACGTTTTAAACTTCAGCAGTTCAAGGTCGAAACAATTAACATAATGTAGCTCGAGACCTATTTGATGACACTGTGTACTTGTTCCCCATAGCCTCTTAGTTGTGTAGAATCAACAGCATATTTAGTTCTATGCTTGCACTTTGAGCTGAGCATTGTGCTCCACTTTGTTCTTGTCTGCTGACAGTGATTAAAAAGTCTAATTTGGAAGGAACGCAGTCTTCAAAATAATGAAGGTATTCTTTCACTAATTTATTATCTGGTCTGTTGATGTAATTTGGCTGAGCTCCAGTAGGTTAGGAAGAAGACTAAACGTGTCCTCAATATCTTTGTATAATTCTATACAATGGTGAAGAGCTGAGGATTATTTGCCAATGACTTCTAGAAATACGTCAATAATTTTATTGAAATTACTGTTTTGATTGATGTACTCTCTTCTTTATCCTGGCGTTTTCTCTTTCGTGGTCTTTTAGAACGTTTGTACTCTTTGCTGTAGCAGATTTTAGCGTTTTTCTTGCTTTATACCATTCAAATTTTGACCGTTGACTTCTAACAAATCCAATAAAAGATTTCAAAAATTAAGTTACCAAGTAAAAAGACATTCCACTTTCTTGAAGACAAAAAAGTTGTTGTTTGAAGTCTTCCTCAAATTATGTCCCCTAATTCAGACAGTGACTTCAAATTAAATTAGTTTTTTCATAAATCCTCCTGCTTCCCGATTGGTGTCTTGTGGTTGATTTTTATCATTTGCCAATTCTTCGAGTGATAATTTTCAAAATACAGCACCATGGCCGGCTGAATATTTTGTGTAAGACAAGGTTTTGTTACCAGGTAAGCCTTTGATGTGTTTTTCATGTACCTGCCAATGATGGGTCGATGCAGCAAGTTAGGCATGAAGGTTTTGCAGAAGGTTAAAAGATCCAGCTGCATCAGCTTTCTGCTGCACTTTTACAAACTAAGTTCAAAGATTGGCCTAAGCATGTCTCGTAATGAGCAACGCTGCTCTTGTCACGGTGGAGAGCCTTGACACCATCATACTTACCGTCCATTTCTGCTGCATTCTCGTATAGCTGGTTGCTGCAATCTTGAATGGTATGCACAACATGGATTGTTCAGGTTGGCCCGATTGTGGAACATAGCAGATTAGAGCATGTCAGCTCGTCCATTCTCATGAGATCCAGTGTGGAGTCTACAGAAGTATATGCCAGTTTAACTTAATTAAATATCGTGGATTATATCTTTACCAACAAATTCGCGCACCTCTTTACAGATAGTTGAATATAGGTAAGATGCGTGCCCATATCCCTTATTGGTATGTTAATGGATATGTTCAACAATAGATCTGTCATAATCCGTAGTTTAACTATTCAAAGGTAATTGCCATTGCTCAAGAACCCTATCAGTTAATCTTTGCCACGAAATGCAAGGCCACAAGCACTCAGAAGTTTTACAATGCTGTCTATTCTCCGATAAACTTATTTCCATTAATGGGCTTAACTTTTGTATTGCTTTAGCAAATGAGAGTTTTATCAGATGATTTCCTATTAAATAGTGTTACCATTTCATCAAGATGTTAGTTACAGTTTTCGTGAGCATTTCAATCATATTCACTTCTAAACCATTGTAGGTGACGTCAACTTACATACTAAAAAAGGAACATGACCAATGGTTTTCGAATAGAACAATCACTGTCTTTCAAAGTGTTGATCCTGTTAGTGAGTAAACTGCACCATTGATTACTTGTAGCCTTGGTCCTCATAATGACCAAAAGCTGAGCCACACTGAATCCATGAACTATTCAGGTTTCAGATATTTTCTGGCTCCAGATGAAGATCATTAATGATAACATCATTAGCCAAGGACACAGACACAGTAATATTTTAGGATGACTTAAGTACAATGTCTGAACATCCCCCACACACTGCACTGTTAAAATTCTGTCTCTCTAATTCCCCAGTAATCTTATTCCTTTGTCTTATAATAAAGCTTTTGAATACAATTCTTGTTTTCTGGGGCCCCTAAATAGTGGGAACTCTAGGCTTCAGCCACGTCACACACTCCCCCTTAATTCGCCACTGGCGTTAAGTAGTAACCTAGAAATCGAGTCCTTTCACCTCTTGTGCATAACAAAAATCGGAAGCTAATAAATGACACGTTAACTGAGTCTGTAGGTATATTTGGAATCTCAAGGTAGGTGAATATACATGCTTGCACGAAGGACGAATGCCAAAGCGTTCACTTCTTATCTACATCTCAACTGTGTTTTTATATCTCAACCAAGTTTTCCTATTGGCAAGAGATTTTATTTGGTATGTCTATTTCTAATTCTACTGATTGCTGTCGAATTTTAAAGCGCTTGCTCTTGACAGTTGTCACGTGTGATGTACATAAAAATGCTTCAGGGGAGTACATGCAAGGAGGTATGGAAAGTAAACCTGCCGTTAACTAAAGGAATTCGGTATTAGCAGTGTAACATAAGTGATAATTTTCGAAACAATTTGTTGAGATAAGATCAGGATACGTTTTTCGTATATTACGCTTCACAGTGGATTAAACGAAAGGAATCTCAAGTTGAGATTCCTCTTGTTTATAGCATGATGATCTTTTAGATAATATTGTAGAAGTTTCTATAAACAAACACCAGAAAATAAAAACAGGCAGAGGCAGATTTTGTGTTAAAGATATACGAAAGCCGAGATAAGAAATTAGCAAACTAAATCTTGGCATCTACGACGTGTTTGAATGGACACACCTTAACCTGTAAGCCTAAGGCATCAACATGCTGGGTGCTTTGTGGATCCTTCTCTACAAATTTAGAATATTTCATTGCTGATAACATTTTCGGTCTCTTTTTGACAATACTTTGTGACTTTAAGTGGTCATAATTTGATGATGGTGTTATTACAACTTTTTTGAAACAAAAATACCACAAAGTGCACAAAGGTGAATTGACATAGGACCCAAACATATTCACGTTTTTTGGATAAAGGCTATAAAAACAAAATGACAAGATATAAAGCCATCATTCAAGTAATCAACTTAGTAAAAGGGTAGCCGCTGCTTATGAAGACCAAAACTGTCTATGATGGTATCAAAGTCGAGTACAGTAAGTTGTGCGAGCCTGTTCAGATTTTCTTCAGTCATGATTGCCATCAGTTACGGTTTTATTGATTCAATTCATAATCTGTGCGTCTACCAAAAACAAGTTGTAACAGGAGGTATGGCAAACATGTGAGGTATCACTGTTATTGCTGGATAAATTGAGAGAGCTCCTACCGCAGGTTTTTGGCTTGTTTCAACTTGCTTTCACTGGCAGCAGGTTTTTCAATGAAAAATACATTGTGCATCATAATATATGTATATTGGCTATCAGGACTACAAAATGAGTACTAAGTACCGAGATTATCACATCCTACAACTCTACAGTACTACTTATTTTCAAGATCGTATTATCTAATTTTAAAAATCCATGGCCCAGTGCCCCTCTCCCTACACGCCCTACTGCCTATGCCTCACATGACAGAAATCCTAACTGGGTGGCGGCTTCAGCAACAGCAGCAACATCTCTTAACAGAGTACGGCATTCTAGAAGTTCAATTATTGCTGTGGGTTGTGACTCAGTAACCCAAAGCGCGAACTGCAGACTCTCTGGCAGTAAGGATATGTAGCTCTAGTGGCAATTTCGGGAAGGATCATTTCCACGTGCCTCCCTCTTGGTTCGTCTCGCTTCTGCAGCCTCGATTCATTGTCATTCAAAAGTGTTAACAGCCTGCTGAGTAGCGATTATACACTCAGAACGGTTTCAGACTCTTCTCTAAGTAATCGGGTTTGATGTCGGCAATTTTCAAGTAATGCTTTAGGGTATCTTTGAAGAGTTTTCTATGGGCCAACTTTTTCATTGCTCCACTCCAAGTTCTCCGGGAAAAATCTCTTTAAGACTTCTAATATAATTTTTTTAAAAGTGTTGAGATGTCAGTGATAGGTTACCCGTGTCTCGCCTCCAAAAAGAGGGTTGGAATAACTACTACATTATATGCCATTATTTTAGTCTTCATCTTCAGCTTGGTATTGTCAAAGACTCTATCCCTGAGCTTTCTAAAAGCTGTTCCAGCAGAGATCAGCCTGTGTTGTCTCTCGTCATTCAGATTACCTCTTGAGTTCAGGATGCTGCCAAGGTAGCAGAAATGTGCAACATTTTCCAATGTTTCCCCGCCAACAGTGATGGAATGGGCCAGTGACTGTGGTTTTTCTGGAGCTGGCTGGAACAGAATTTTCGTTTTCATTTTATTCATAGTCAAGCCAAGCTTTTGATAGGCATCATTGTAGAGGTTTTTTCACAAATTTCACAAATTTTCTGGGACATCCAATGCGTCCTAGGAGGATTTGCCACAAAAAGCTTCACGGTAATCGAACGCCTTAGTGAGGTCAATGAATTCCACGTAGAGGTCTTTATGCTGTTCAATACTCTTCTCCTGAATGTTCAATACTCTTCTCCTGAATTTGGCGAGGAGAAAATATCATGCCTGTTGTACCTCTTTTTGGACCGAACCAACACTGTATCTCAGGAAGAATATCTTCTGAAATAGGAACCAAGCAAATCAATAAAATTCAATAATTTTCCCAGTGATCAACAAAAGCAAGATACCACGGTAATTGCCATAGATAGATCTGTATCCTTTCTTGAATACGGTGGCAACAAGAGCACTTTTCAGTTCGTCTGATGGGGTTTGTTCGGTCCAGATTGTCGTGATAATTCCACGTAGTTTGATCTTCAGGGGATTGCTACCAGACTCTGCAGGAATTCCATCAGGTTCAGTTACTTTGTTATTTCTCAGCTGTCTAATGGCACTGTCAAGCTCAGACATCGTTGGTGGAACATCTATTGTTCCATTTTCTGGGCTCTGCGGTACCTCGGGTAAAGTATCTACTCTAATAACAGATTCACAGTTCAAAAGATCGTCTAACATGGTTTTTACAATGCTGTCTGATTCCTTCATTAGTTTTTGTCAAATGGTCACCATCTACAGATCTGAGAGGAACTGCACCAGTTTGAGTTTTAATGTTTTTTTGTGGCTTGGAAGAAAGCACGGGAGTCATGCTTGACAGCAAACTCTTGAATTTCACGTAGCTTGTTAGTTCATTATTCGCTTTTCAATAGTCTAGTATACTTCTGGACAAGCGCCTTCAGTTTTGAGAATTCTTTGTGTTTGGTTTCGCAATTTTGGTCATCTTGCCATTGTCAAAAGGCCAATTGCTTGAGTTCAATGAGAGCATAAATGCTGAGGCATTATTCTCATCAAACCAATCTTGGTGCACACGCCTTTGATAACCAAGGTTTTCTGCTGCACATGGAGTCATGGTACCCTTGATCAGGTTCCATTGGTCATATACGCTACCTTCTGAAATGCAAATTTTATAATTTTCTGCAAAATCTTTATGCCTGCCTTGCTGCATCAACTCAGCGCTGGCAGGTACATCAAATACACCTGAATGGTTAATCTGATCACAAAACCTTGTCCGACACAAAATAATCAACCTGCTTTGATGATATGAGGACTGTCAAAAAAGGAGATCATGAAATTATTTCCTTTAATGAAAATTTTGAAGAATAAGCAGCTAAAGAATATCAGCTACAGGATACCGGATGTAAAGTGGGGGGATTTATGAATAAACTGAAAAAGTGGAAGTAAACGTCATATTTGAATTGTGGGACACAATTTTATGAGATTTCAAGCAAAAAGTTTGTTCCTTCAATAGAGTGGACTACCTTTGAATTCGGCAGTTAAATATTTGAGATTGTCCCTTACATTTGTCAAAGGCCAGAAGTCTGAATTTGTCAGATATGAAGACAGAGGAATGCTCAAACCCGTAGTCAAAGAATAGAAAACTTCTTTTAAATGACCACAGAAGAGAAAACGTCAGTTTGCTAAAGAAAACTCATCAGTTGAAACAGTAGTTTAGGAAAATACTTCCTTGATTTTCAAGATTTTCCTTCTGGATTAGTCCAATTTTCAGAATTTATCAAAGCTGTCAGAGGGCATAAACAGAGTAGAGAACAGTGACTATATCAAATCACAAACACAGAATGAACTATGCTGTTGCTTCTGAATCAGATTAAGTGTGCCCAATATTTTCCAATTGTCTACATGTCACTGCATATATGTCCATGATCAAACTAGAAGCACTCCGAGAGTGGAAACCTCCACCATGACAGTATTATTACACAAAAAACAGGGTTTTTTCCCACGATGATTTCCTTGTTAGTCACTTTCATGAAGTTATCATTATCAACTATGGTAGCTGTGTTATCCCTCACTAGTACTATGAAAGTTTCATTACCGAATTGTGATCCAGAATCCAGGATTTTATTCAGATCATACGCAAAAATTAACCACACCCATTTGTTTCCCATATTGTCTCCCGAAATTTCGTCAAAATCTATCCATAGGTTTTTAAGTTATCTTGCTAACAAACAGATAGACAGACAGATAAACAGACAGACAAACAGACAAGCAAACTCCGACAAAACAAAGCCTCCTATCGTAAATAATCAATCTGAAGAAGAGAGTGATCACTTTAAAAATAATAAAAAGTGAAATTAGAAGTTATATGGAACAAGACACACTCAGTCTACTTTCTCGTATCAGTATCGAAAATAAAATGTTAAGTGCACAGAACTTTAATGACTTGATTTTCGCCGTCAAAGACCTTCGCAAACTAGATCGTAATGACAAAGTGAAGAAAACTATTCTCAGTTATAGTTAACCTTAATTTTCTGGTTTGTTCACTTACAGTAGTAATTATTTTTATTTGAAGCCCCCCGATGAATTAAAGCCAGGCCCCCTCCTGGCCATCTTCACCCCTGTCCTAACCTGTTTCTACCTAAACAGAATATACCAAGAATGAAACATAAGTGCTTATATGTAAGTAAAATATTAGACATCATGAAATTTACTACAAGATTAAGTGTATTACCGTATATACTTAGCTATGCACTGTAAGCATAGTTAATCAAGAGTCCTTCTATTAACTCTGCTGTAAGTAACCATCCGTGGGAGGTGTCATAGTATCATGACCTTTTAATTATGATTCTTCAACGAGTGTATGAATTGAAAGCGAAATTATTTCAAATCCAAGAAACAAATCATGCGTCCAGGCAACCGAATCCACGACCTTCTGCTTTTCGTTCACAATGCTCCGATCACTCTGCTACCACGTTGGCTTTGTCATGTCATGATTTTATGATTGCTCACTACCGAGGTACCTCAATGTCTCAGTTTTGTCCAAAAAATACATGTACATGTGAGAAATAAACCAATTCTGATTGATATCAACTAAGCTATCAATTAAAGTGTTATATAGAGTAAAAAAAGAATACGTGTATTAACTACGTTAAAAAGTGACGGAAATCAAGAAATCACACCACTTTTGCCTTTACTAGATCGATAGTCACTTGTCTTGACAAAGTTAAACGTAGGTACAAATTCCCTGCGTTAAATCTATCACCAGAATGTGTTGGATAGCAAATTGACTATGAAGTTATCAATCTAAATTAGCAACGATAAGTTTATCCTTCCTATTTTGGTAGTTACAATGAAAAATTGAATAAATGCTAATCCTGACCAACTTAACTTTGCCACTAATCTTGAGCCAAAGCTGTCCACAATTTTTTGACATAGCTCCCCATTCGGAGCTTGTGAGGAATTTACTACAAGTCTAAAGTGGGCGTTTTACTTCCCAAGTATCCTCCTCCCTTGCCAGTAAGACGTAACGCCCTTGGCAGATCTATGCACTAAGAGACCGTTTAAAAATTATATAATGCAAATTTTTACCATTTTTCAGACCCTTCCCCCCTTGTCACAGATCGTAACAGAACATTTGAGTCACACACACACACACACACACACACACACACATAGACAGAGTTCTTCTTTTTCACATCTTTCCAAATCCCCACTTTCTTTTCCAAAGCCTTCTCTTTCTTCTGCTCGTAAGCAAGCTACTGAATATGTTTGTCGAATTCACTGTGAAGCTAGTACCTTTTATTGTCAGCCATGTCATCCCCAAAATTTAATGGGATCTCACTTGGATCAAGATTGATCTTCCAAATTTTTAGGATCCACCCAGTAGTTTTTGCGCAATCCTGCTGACATACAAACAAACAGACAAACAAATGCCGCCGAAAGCAATATCTCCTTGACGGAGGCAATAACTACAGTACTGACAAGAAACTTCTAAAAACAAGCTTTTGTTCTTCTCCTTGTGCAAATTATTGGTAATCAATCGAGTTGTCTGATAAAATTTTGCAATGCTTACAGTCAAGACAGAAGTAGCATGCACACAATGCAGCACAAAATCCAAGAAAATTTCACATATTATTGCAGTGTGGTGTTATAATCATGTTCGAAAGACCAAAACTTCCGTGTAGAATAAAAAACCATGATAGCATGGGAAAAGAGGAGTATTGGAAATAAATTTCACATGTTTAATAAATTCTTGTTTCAGCTTATTTTAAGCACCTTTTGTTGCGTAATATGTACACTGAAGCCTCCAGCTCCTCAAATTATCATAACAAAATGTCACAAAAAATGAGTAACCCCTCCCCGTTATGTAGTTTTTGAATGACCCTTAAAGTGCATACTGAAGAACGAAGTTCTTAATCCTAGACAAAAGTCTCTAGTCTTAAAGGACACTTAGAAGTCTTTGAAAATAGTTATGAACCCACAATGTTCTTCCCCCTATGCTTTAGTCAATCCCTAAAGCAATGCCGTTGTGTCCACCAGACACTTCAAAATTGAAATGTGTGAGGAATTTTGTCTCTTATTGTAGGTTCTTGATAGCTAAATACTCGTACTGGTCTCCTGTGAGTTTACATAGCATTGTGGGAAGGTTAGTTTGAGGCAATCGCACTCCAAACGTTTCTCTCCCGCGTTAGGAATTTGATAATGGCGGCTGCAGGCCAACCGAAACCTAAGCGAGAGTATAATTATGGAGATGTTATTATTTCTTTGGAGAACTGTATTCTTCCGGAAGACAAATTGTTTGAGACACCATCAATGAGAGATGGAATTGACCGTGATACTGAGACTAGTTTACGGGTTTTGGCCTGTGAACTTATCCAAACCTCAGGAATACTGTTAAAGCTTCCTCAGGTAAGTTTTGTATTTACCGTCCGGGTTTTGTGATGCAGTCCCACTGTTATATAGCATATAATACTGCATCGAAGGACACATTGGATTACCTGATTTTCTTACAATTGAATCCTAGGTTGCAATGGCAACAGGACAGGTTTTATTGCAGCGATTTTACTACTCCAAGTCGTTTGTGAAGCATGACTTTGAGGTAAGTTTGCTTCTTTACATTACCACTTATTATGATATTCTAGTCCCATGTCACTATGTGTCTCACCGAGCACGTTGTTTTATAGTAGGCATAAAACAACGCTCCATCCAGTATGGAAAGTTATGAGCAAACATCTCTGCTTAAGAACGAAAATGCACCTCGATATAATGCCCAACGTGGTAGGCCTAGGTTTAAAATTTATCGGCTAAAAATTGTTATTCCTTGTGTTTGACGTGTTAGCTATGTTTCTAAACAATCTGTTGTCTGCTGTTCGACTCGTTTGTATTTGCTGTTGCTTTGAGAACGGCGTACTCTTACTCTTAATGTATCTACTAACCACTAGTTTGTTGTAACCTGAATCTGTGCCTGTGATTTAGAAATACTATTGTCTTCAAGAGTCCATTTTGTTTTGCTATACGTAAATAAATTTAATTAGCAGTCGATCTCGTGTTGCATGCTTAGGGCAGGAAGAAGGCGTTTTGGAATACATGAGTCATTTTACGTTGTTTAATGGTGATGTAAGCTACAGGCTTTGATGCATGTACAGCATAAAGGATGCTTACAATTAGTTCTGGAATAGATATGGAGAATTTTGACACTCTACACCTTTTCAAAGAGTTTTGAGTGCTAAAGATTAGACTTCCCAACTCCGTTTTGCAGATATATGCAATGGCATGCATCTTTTTGGCTGCAAAAATCGAGGAAGCACCACGACGCTTGCGAGATGTGATTAATGTCTTCCATCACATCAAGCAGAAAAGGTCTGGAAGGTAGGTTCCTTTTTGGTTTTTTTTAAGTATTGGATTAATAAATGCCATTCGGAATGAGCTGCAATAATTTCACATCACGCGAGAATTTCGAAGGTTTTTATTAGATGGATGTGCATTCAAAGCTGGATACAGAGAACAGATCTTCCTGTATTTCCTGGATTGCTTCTAGTTATTGTGGTCAGTTTTGACACAAATGCATGGCTAGCTTTGTCTCAGAGATAAAGTAACTGTTCTATACTATTGCCAGAGGTAACCTAAAACTCCCTACCACTGAGGAAATCCTATCTCAAATGAATGGTGCAAAGTATTTCACAAAACTGGATGCATCAATTGCATTTTGGCAAATTGTTTTAGATGAGGAGAGTTCAAAGAGTCTGGTTCTTCAACAGTAATTTTCGGCTCCTTTCCAAAATGCTCCATAATTTTCAAGTTCCACAGACATTTTATATAAAAAGTATTTTGCACTCACTTTTTTCAAAGCCTTTTAAAATGTATCGCAGTGCATGGTTTAAGTGCCCATATACTGTAATGTGTATCTACACAATAGCAGAAACAGGAGTCGGCAGTACGACTTGGTTCAGCAGTTAATTAATTGCAGAAAATTTGCACAATGTTCATACACAAAGAAAGGTTAGGGTGTTTTGCTGGGAAAAAGGTACTGTTTTACCATCAGTCAGTGCTGATGATTATAATACTCTTGAACTTGTGTGCCTTGATTTGCATGTTGACCAAAATCTTGTAAAGGTGCCCATTATTCCAAAAATTTTATTTTTGTTAAATGCAGTGAATGATTATCAAGGGGAACTAAAATTTTCCTGGAACGAAATTAGTGTACAAAACAGCACTATTATTGATACAAGCTACTGAGAGATAGGTGTGAAATTTTCTGTCTTTTAGAAATTTATCCATTTATTGTTGATGGCATAGAACGAAAGCTGTTCTAACTTTCAGAGTTAAAAAGTAAAAGCAATATTTGTATATATATCCATTCTTGGAAATTTACCATTTGTAATCTCAATTTGTTCTTTGCAAACTTTGGTCTATAAAGCAATTGCAGATTTTTTTCTCTGATTTGAAATGTAAAATATGCAGATTTTTGTTCTATTATTTGAGATGTAAAAGGTTATGAGTCCAAAACATGGATAAGCAGGTCAATATAGTTCTTGTGTGATTGAAAAATATATGCCACTAAAGTTGTAATGATTGCAAATATTTGTATAACAAATACCAAATTATATATATGTATATGCACATTGTATCATGTACATATATATACATACTTTATTTGTGTATTGTGCAATTTGGGTCCTCAAAATTGATAACCAACAAACAAGAAACAATTGGCTTCAGTAAGTAATGAGCATTGGTATTGTACAGAAAAAAACTTCACCAGAATGTAGTAATCTCGTTAAGCACTTCAACAGGAAAAGGTCCAATTTTTTCAACTGTTAGCCTTATTCATCGATCATTATGCAGTTGTTGCAGTTGTGAACTTAAGGATGCTAGGTTCTGGGTGGATTTTTGTGAAGAGTCTCATGTTGAAGTTAATTTGTAAGTAATGTTACACTTGACATTGATCCTGTATTCTGGTATGTTGTTTTTAAGTCAGACATATGTAGTATTTATTTCCTTGCTTCATGTTTATTAAATCTATGTGTGGTGTATGTGTGTATACATACAGACAGATACATGGATTCAATAGTGCACTCTCTTTAAGGATTTGTTTTTCATTCATGAACATTCCTTTGCAAACAACAGCAGACATTTGTTATTTCAGACAGATTTGAAAGATGTCACAAGGTGTGGTTGCAATGTTACCTTATAGTTCCCCTCATAAGTAATACTCTTATGCCAGAAAAGGTCATTTTATGGTAAATACTTCGTTGTTTACAAAGTTTAAATCATAAAGTAAATCTATCCATGTTTTTTTCATATAAAATATAATGGAGAAATGCACTCTTATAAGAACACGAACCTGGATTTTGTTTAAATTTAGAAACAGACCAAGAACAAGCTGAACCTGACCTAATCTCTTCCATGTGCCTGTGCAAAAATCTGTGCCTTACTCTGAGACGCTTAAAATGACCACAAGAAGCATGCTTCCAAAGAATTTAGAACAATTTAAGAAAATTTAAGCATGAAAATAAGGGGAAAATTTAAAGACAGCTTGCATGGATAAAAATGTACTGGTTCTTATAAGGCCAGTTTTGTCAGGAATGTAACAGAGAAAGTTGCTCATACCAAATTTTAAAACTTTAAAGCTTTAAGCACAATGCACGAGACAAAAACATTGGATCTGGGTATCTTGTGCTTCTGGAGATGGTCTTAACAATCCTTGTGTGTGTATGTACTTACATACGTATGTACGTATGTATGTATGTATGTATGTATGTATGTATGTATGTATGTATGTATGTATGTATGTATGTATGTATGTATGTATTCTATTATTAGTATATGAAATTTACCCCTTGCAGAAGTTGTGTTTACCAAGTTTATAACATTTATCTCCCAAGTGTGAAAATTTCTGTTGCATTTCCTAGCTCAATTTTTTGTTATTAAGTATACAGTGAACTGCTTATAACAGCCTTGAAGTGTATTATACCTTTTCAAAGACTGTTGTCTGGATATTCAGTTTTTTAAAATATATAATTCTTGCCTTGGACTAAATTGTTTACCTTGCTTGACATTTTGTTTTTGTGAATATATTTGCTGTCATTAATCTGTCTTGGTTTGTGATAATAGACACTTTTTGTCAAATATATCCAATGGATAAAAGAAAACATTCTGATTTTGCTTTCTGCCAATGTTTGCCCATTTCAGTCAAACAAGCTGCTCGGCAAACTGGATTCCTGTCAAGCTCCACCATGCGCCGCCTCGTTGGTGTCTGGCGACATGATGTGGTGAATGACTTAAACTCTTTCAACCAGAAGAACAGATCTGGAGCTGCTGTGGCCTGGCAATGTATTTGTTTTCTTTTGCATTCACCTTTTACTGTTTACAGTGATAAACATCTTGATTAATTATTTTCATGAAAGAAGCATGCAAAATGCTGTAGGCCACTTGCAAATCTTAGAAAAATATACTATGGTTACTGTGTATATACCCTGTGTTTTTCCAATGAAAGTTTTGTTTTTTACCATTTGATATTGAACTTCAGTTATCCTTGCTTGCTTTATTTTGCCAAGTTTTAAGAAATCTCTTGAAGTTATATTGATATTTGTGTCAACTTAATCGTCTCTGGTTTCTTATTGTGTTTATTTTTGGAATGCTTCATTAAGCATATCCTCATAAATTTATCCAGACATGTTGGTTCGGAATTTTAAAGTGGGATTTTTTTATTCCTTGTGGAAGATATGGATTTCTATTGTTGGCTTGGCATGTCATTGTGACACTGAACATTAGTAGGATACATTTGTATCATGAGTGATGAGCTTGGAAGTATTGCTTGCAATGTGTTTTGTGTGGAGGGTTTGGCTGGATGTTGATATCAGTCAGACATGTCTCTAGTTTATATTAATTATACACAGCAGCTACCTGTGGTACTACTCTGTTTCAGCTTCCTACGTTTTTAAGAACATAGGTTAATTGATTTATCTTATAAACTCTTTATGACTGTAAGCTACCCATGAATCAGTTGTTTATCTTTACACCTGCAAAACGCTGAACATGAAGCACTTGCCCACCCCCACTTAAAAACTTGCAGTTGTTTGATTTTGATCAAGAGTGATTTAACACTAATGATCATATATACATATCTATAACCAAAAATGGACTAAATACAATACTGGTAAATATAGTGCTCAATGCAGTGACTTCAGAGCGTGATAAAGTTTAAACATAGGAAAAGAGACTTAGGATATTGTTGTTACTACTAGTTTCAGGAAACTTGGTACAGTGGAAAAATTGCACTAATATCAACCTATAGATTCCATACATTAACACCTATATACAGAAGTTGAATTATTATATGTAATTAGCAGCCTTGAAGTTCATAGCATAGAATTTGTTTAGAAGACTGATTCTCTGTTACTCTTGAGTTTTGTGTGAATGATCTTGACAGACTTTTGATGAACAGCATAACATCCACCTACAGAAAAGCCAATGACAACACCATCAACGTTATTTACAACAAAGCCCGTAACATAGCCACCAACCTCTACATACAAGTTAGAGTGGAACGTATGGCAGAACAACAAGCCTTCATAGCCCTAAAAGACCATAAAGACAACTTCCAGAATAAACCCACTCACAGACTTGTCAACCCAGCAATATGTGAGATTGGCAGCATTAGCTACCAGATCCTTGCCTACATTAACACCACTATCTGTACCAAAACTTCACTCAATCAGTCAAAAAGCTCCCTCTCAGTCATAGATTGGTTCTCCAACATCCCAGACAAACACAAACACAAATTCATCATATTTGACATCGAAAACTTCTATCCATCTATAACCGAGAATCCTAAAAAATGCCATTGCCTTTACTAAAAGCTACTGCAGCATCTCTGAAAGAGACATCATCACCATCATGCATGCCTGAAAATCCCTCCTTTTCCACAATGATGTATAGATTAAGAATGGCAACAGCATGTTCGATATCACTATGGGAAGTTTTGATGGAGCAGAAATTTTGGGAACTAGTTGGCCTTTACATCCTACATGGCTCGTGTACAAAGTACGGAAAACACAGTATTGGACTATACAGATATGACTGACTAGCTTTATTCCAGAACATTTTGTGAGGAGCAGCAGAACGAATTAAAAAGACATGAGGCATTTCGGAAATCATAGACTAAACATCACAATACAGACATATATGAGGATAGTCAATTACCTGGACCTTACATTCGACTTGAATAACAGAACATACTACCCTTACAGAAAACGCAATGACCACCCACTATACATCAACACAGAGTCCAACCACCCACCTAGATCATCAAACAACTTCTAGATAACAGAAGTGCAAAATCTTCAGCTTATCCCGCAATGAAACAGAATGTAACAAAACCAAACCCACCTATGAAAACGCCCTGAAATCCTGCAAATTTGATCACCCTCACACCTAGAAAAACCATGGCCCAACCACACATACAAGATAAAAGATGATAGAACATCATTTGGTATAACCCCCTAAATAACAAGAACATCTGCACCAACATCGGCAGCATATTCCACAAGCTGATAAACAAACACTTGCCAAAAACCCATAGATTCCATAGCAACTTCAATAAGAGCAATCTGAATTTTAGTTGCAGCTGCACATAAAACATGATTTCCATCATCAACAAGCACAACAAAGAAATCCTTAACACCAAACCGCCACCTCATCTAAATTATGCAACTGCAGCAAAGAGGAAGCTTGCCTTTTGAACAATAACTGCCTCAACTAAGAACATCATCTACAACACTAAAGTAAACACGAAGACACAATTAGGAAAAATGTCATTGAAAGAACTTTCAAACGATGTTACACACTATAAACTGTCATTTAAGAACAGCAAGTACTCTAACAGCACAAAACTTTCAAACACATCTGGCAACAAATCAGACTACCAAATCCAATGGTCAATTATTACCTCGGGCCAACCATACAGCAACATTTCTAAAATGTGCAACCTCTGTGCATCGGAAAAGCTGCAAATCATCAAAGGCAGCAACAATAACCCCCTAAACGAACACTCCAAACTATTTTCAAAATGCAGACACAAAAACAATTATTATCGAATGAACTATAAGAGTCCCAAGACAATTTATGATTATTTTGCTTAGTGCGTCCTTTTGTTGTACCTACATGTGTAGTTTGGAATGTGATTCAGTTATAGTCTGACTGACGAGTGATAAAAACTCAGGGTAACAGAGAATCAGACTTTTCATTTTCTGTGATTCTGTTATCAACATTATGTACTTTGTACATAGAGCACTTAATGATGTTGAAGACAACTCCATTTGTGTGTGTGTTATGTGTTATGTGTTTGCGTGTGTTGAAGTAAGGAGAAGTCTAATCTACTACATTTTATCCTTACAAGCCTGTTTCTTGATAGCTCACCCTCCAGGAGATTACTCTTTAAGATTACCTTGCGATGTTACTACACTCTACTCTTATGTATAGAGCATTGTTATACGGATAAATTTACAAACCAGGGATATCTATGTGTATATATATATGACGTCTGTTTGTTGATTACTGCTTGGCAGAGTGCTCAAAAGGTAGAGCATTGCATAAATTTTATGATTTGGAGACAGATCAAACTACTTTTTCATCTCTACAGACCTTTTGTATAGGAGAACCACTCTTCAGGAGATGTTGTTTTACTGGATATTCCTTGTATAAATGCAGAAAGGTAATGCATAAGGGAATAAAGGTGTTACATTCAGTTACACCTACATATATATGGTAATGCCCCATTCTTGTCAAATTTATCAGAACTCTGTGTTTGTTGAGATGCTGCATTTTCTGACACTGACGAAGGCTTAAACCAAACAAACAAAAATTTATTTCCACTTACCCACCTCTGGCTTTTGTCTCGTGGTACCAAGTCATTCACCAAATCTTTGTGCTGTGGTGGCACAGAGATTTGAGTGTTGGTTTTTGAGTCTGAGGATAATAAGATCAAGGCAGTCCAATCAAGGCAGATCAGCCCACCCAGCTTACTTTTCTTGGTACAAATCTCACATTCAATAAAATCAAGACAATGTCAGTGTAATGAACCATTTTATAAACCTTTTATGTCATAATCTGTAAATCGATATCAATATCAATAATAAACATTAAGGTCATTTAACGTTAGTTAAGTATGAATTGTTTGGTTGCCTTGACCCATTGCAGTTAAGAAGAGTATAACATTACCTTTTGATAAGAACATTGACTTTCTTTATTTTAAGAGCAAAGGGCATGAACAAATCACAAAGACTCAAGAAAGTCAAGTGAAATGGTCTCAATGGGGCTTTGTGAGGTTTGGCTGATAAGTCAACAATTTTAATTCTCTAGTCACCTGACCCAAAATGTATAAAGAGAACTAATACATATTTCACAATTGCTATTTAGACAAACGCTTCCCGACCAGGTTCATTTCCATTAACTATGTTATTATGAAGATGGCTCACTACGATCTCCCAACAAAAAATGCTCAAAAAAGTTATGCCTGTGGTAAAGGTATTCCTCTTTCAAACTTTCTGCTGAATGCTGTGTACTTGTTAAATCCCATTCTTTAAATTTTAGCTACATATCTTTTCCGGCAAACAGTAGATTCTAACATGTATATAATTATAAATCTACCATATTCTATCTCAAAATGACTTATATTAACTTAGGTGATATTGTGATCCAATGTTGACTTTCTGAAAGCTAAACATCTTAAAGTCCAAGCAAGTTCAATTTTAATTGTACACTAGAAAGTAACTGTTAACTTTAAGGCAAGTTCAAGTGATGAATGCTCAGAATGTATGTAGGTATCCATTCTGTCTAGGAACCATTTGGTCTGTAAACAAGTACCTTTTCCTGTAAAGTTTGGGACATTGTACTTCTCTTTTGGCAGATTTTATATGTGATGAGAGTTAAATATAAATTGGTAAATGCTGGTTAAAAGTTGTTTCTACTGCTAACTTCCAGTACGTGTGCTAGAGCGACTATGAATGCTTATCCTGTTAACATAAGATATCTATGTATATGCCCCATGACAGTGCTAACACTTAACAATTGCATATTGTGTTACATATTGGACTTGCAATTTTTGTACAATGAAGGCATGTATTTGTGAAGGGAAGTAAAAACCTCTGTAATATGACTGCACCAAGGCTAATTATCTAACTGCAAGCTTCCATTAATATGATCACAGTTTTTCCTAATGTTACAGTTTATATTTTCCTGTGCTCCATTCAAGTTGCCAATTACTAAACGTCTAGTTTTTAGTGGTCATTCTATCTTTTTCTGCCTAATTTTGATACAAAATCATTACTTAATTTATTCCTTGAAATGTTAGTGGAATGCGGTCATTGTTGCTAGTTCTGTCCTGAGCTAGTTAGTTTGACGTTTGCCTTTAATTGTTTAGGTATCACTGTCTGCTATATGAAACAGAAATGGAAATTTCTATTGTAATCATTTGTCATCAATCTCTTTATCTGCTTTATCTGTGTCACTTTGTAATCTCAGTAACTTTATATAGTAGGGTTAATTTCAGAGTTCTCTTATAATAGTCCATGGATGTTTTTATTTATTTCTTCTTATATCATTTTATATTAGCTTTTAAGCAGCTGTTCAGCTGGGGAGTCACGTATCCCTTTTAGGTACATGGTTATTAAATTCAGTAGTAAGAAGTCTCAACTGGACTTTTCAGGTTTTAGACTAATAAAGGAAGCTCTTCCTTTTCCAAAGTTCCTGACAAGATACTGAGCACAAGATAGTAAGCAAAGTTAAGCTCACCGATTAATTAAATTAATTGGCAACATTAAAACTAGAATTTAAGGTGTAATAGATAGGTAAATGCAGTGAAAAAACCCCAGCAGCACTGCAATCACTACCAGGAGGCACATAAGGCGTTTGCTACTTAATTTGATACATAAGTAAATGACTGTTGAAATTCCATGCCAGGCCTGTTACTTTCTCTCAAAGGTTCAAAATTGCAACCACCGGCTTGGACAATTGTTGTCTTATCCACTGTACAATAATGGTGCTAAATTATTAAAGGAAGCAATCTATCAGTTCCAAGATATAATTTTTTTCAGTATATTATGTGGATAGTACCACACTGTTTAAGTATGTCCCATAAAAAAACAGCTGCTGGTTGTGATGTGTGAAAGGTGAAAGAAATGCCCATTTATGCAAAGATGACTACATAATTTTACAACATCTTCTATTGGAATTAACTATCGCTTGTTTACCCATTTAAGTGTTTTGTTGCCTTCCCAAATGACCTTGTTAAGATGGTTTTGCACACATCTTCAAAATGGGCATCATGACACTATTAAAGAACCTTAAGTATAAATAGGATTATCCTGTGTGATTATGGGAGCCTTTGGAATTTGGATACACATAGACTGAGGGCTAGTGTGCAAAACTTTGACTAGACATGTTAATTTATGCTACATATATAGACATGCTGTGCTTTCATTTATGCCCTGGATAGACACAATAGCTGTGTCCAAAAAGAGATTTTCACTCAGTAAACATTATAATGTCTTTAATCACTATTTTACACATTTTAAACGTTGCTTTATATTAAGATGCTGAATATTTGCACTGGATCCTTCAGATGCCTGTTTTCCGGAGAAGAGCTTTGGTGAATATGGTCCAATGATCTTAATTGTGCATTCAAGGAAGGTTTTGTGGGGATTGACTATGATAAAGCTTGGTTGATTGGCTGATCTTTCAAGGATTGCTTGTAGTTCATTGCTGTGTCAGTCTTGTAAAAGAATTTGGATGGAGGACATTGTAGCAATGTCAATACAACATGGTTGTAATGTTATCTACCCTGCAGCCAATATTGGACATACAACCTTTGGGATTCCTTTAAAGTTGTTCACCAATATATCGTAGAGGCAGGAGGGGCACCACTGAAAGAAGATCATACAGTTCACAAACAAGGGTGCACAAAAAATTGATGAAAGAGCTTATGGATGGTTTGTATGCTTGCTGTGTGAAAGATTGTTTTGCTCATTCCTTAAGTTGAAAAGTTGTAATTTAGCATAAATGTCCACTCAATGAGTTGTTTGGTGACGTTATGAAAATGTGTGCCTGGAAGGAAAGTTGGATTTGTTGGAAAAGCTTGTCATTAGGGAAAGGATAGATTTAGTACTAGGTGTGCTGGTGTTGACCATGATAAGGCAACTCAGATATCATGCTGTGCCCTTGTTTTGTAGTGAGGTAAATATCACATTAAGTTTGTTTTGTTTCGTTGGTTTGGCATTCGTATATTTGGGCGTCAGTTTATGTATTTGTGAGTTTTTTCAGTATGGCAGTGATATATCCGAAGTCTATTTTGCCAAGAGGTTACCTTATTACCCGCTTATTACCGATACCTTTGGCTGTTGTTTTAACTGCCCTGTGTGTCCGTTTTGTATTTTTTTCTGCCACCGTTCTTCTTTAACCTTTTTTGTTTGATTGTTATTCTCGGCTAGTTTTTATCCAGCTTTTTTTTGTGTTGCTTTATTTTTTTATTTCATTTCCTTGACCCCTGTTCATCCGAAACGCATTTAAAGCACCATTATAGTAGAGGTCTGCTGTTTATTTTCTGCATCCTGTGCAAAGATATACATTTCTTTTCGAGCCGTATATTTTGTAGCCCTCGTTGTTTTTACCATCGTTTTTGTAAATTCCCGTAGTTCTGAAGTTGTTAAAGCACAGGGTATATACACAGATAAGCCTTAAAACAATACATAGTGCGATTTTTTTTCTCTGCATAATCAGTCAAAATGCGTCAATTTTTCTGTTCCAGTGCAAACTGTTTTGGCTGAAATGGGTAAGCAGTCTATTGCATGGTCAGGTGTATAGCTTTTGAGCTCCTTGTTTATGGATGATGAAAATTAGTAGGTAGAGGGGTCTTTTTTCTCCCCCAAACTTCCGTTTAGGCCCATTTCTCCGATGGATTTCTTCAGCAACACCTACCTGAGTCTAAAGAATCAAATGATCAAAGCCGAAAGAAGAATTCTCAAGGTAAGACTTAATCTGGTATCACAACAGAAATAATCTTTGTTGAAATGATTCTTTGTGAAGAATGGTGACAAGACGATTTGCTTTCATGAATTGCCATTACTGGGTCACGGTATACTTGTATAATGTTTGAATTATATTAAGTTATTTCGATGTAGTCTTGAAACGTGGAGAGGTTGCGTTTTCCTGTACTTCGTGTTCCTTGTAGATTCTTTACGATGAGTCTGTGTTGGTTGTTAGTTGGGATAAGTCCTCTGTCAATTCCTAAAGACAACCCTTTCTCGGGACAACGAGTGTGTTTGATGTGTTCCTTAGTTGAATATGATTTCATCGCTGGTTGTAATAATGCTTACAGTTGTGCAGCATTGAGGTCATTCGTCTCTGTGCCAGTGTTGCCACGCTCGATATATCGTTTTCTTTCTACTGCACGGGCGATTTCTACCTACTTTTACCTACGAAATTTTTTCCCATATTTCCCTACGTTCTTAAAAATAGACCTAGGTCTTCTACCTACATTCACGCTTGTGAATGAATTGACTTGCACCCCTTCATGTATTTATCCTAGTAGCATCCATGAAAGTAGTTTAGCGTAAATGAGCTGTAAAACAAAACTTTAACAGGTCTCTGTTAGGAGCGAATTTCTAGAGTTACCCTTTTTCTTACTTAAATTTACTTATAGGTAAATTCGAATCCCAGTAATATAAGAGTATGGGAGTTGTATACAAATTTCTTTTCGATGATTCGAACATTTTTGTTCTCTTTGGTCCTCATGTAGGCCCTTGCTACCTTCGTGTGCAGTCACAAATTCTCGCTATTTTAGCTTGTGCTGACCGACTTCGTGGAAAACCTTATATACATTGTGTAGGGGTCATTTATGATTTAAACCTAATTGAAAGTCCTAACTATTTAGTAAAGTTGGATCATTGGAGCGAACTGAATTTTGCATAATCGCGTTTACAAGTTGTACTTGTATTTTGACAGGAGTTGTGTTGTATTCGTGATTTAAAGCAATCGTCGTCTCGCTCTAAGGATATTCTGAAAGATCCTTATTCGTATTCTTCTGTTTGTAAATCTAGTACCTGGTTTAACCTTCTTTGTTGGGTATTATTGTTATAGTATTCATATAACGTTATCGGGCAGATTTTTTTTAAATGTAATGTAAGTTAATGAGAGTCGAACTGGAAGTGATGTGCGTGTATTAATTAATGTCTCTGTCTTTGTATCATATGTTTCAAGTTGGACTTTTTCCTGTTTTCGTCTGCAGGAGCTCGGGTTCTGTGTTCACGTCAAGCACCCTCACAAGGTACCATCTTCACTTTTTAATTTTACGTCATTGCTACGTTTATTAGCTGATACAATCTGACCTTTTACATTTTGCGTATCCCTTTTTTTCTACATAGAACTACCTCAATTAGAAAAGATTGATGTACGAAGTATCTCACTGTGTAATCGTTCATGTGTTTGCATTTAGCGTCCGTATGTATGACATTGAGATAGCTATCTTCCGTTCTCTGGTAATTATTGAAGATAATTTTTCGTAACACGCTTCTCTTCATCCTAAACAATAAACGTCTTTGTTCATGAAGTTGCACATTGCAATTTTTGTAGATCATAATCACGTACCTTCAAATCCTGGAATGCGAAAAAAACGTTGGTTTGGCACAAAAGGCTTGGTACGTTGTCTTAAATTTTTTTCTATAATCCAGAAAATGCGATTGTGATTAGGGCGGTGTGTGCTGTGAAGTAGTGTCAGAAAATGTTGGTGTATTTATCTTTCGTAGGGCTTCCAACATAGAATACCAGTCCCCTTGTTAAAACTCTGTAGCAATGTTGATTGCACCTCCTCTTACTCTGTTATACGTAGACTTTTACAGAGATTCTTTGTTTTATATTTACCTGAAAAGGGCCTATGTAGTTGTACTGAAGTGGGTTTTTTGTCGTTCGCATCGTGTGCATGCAGTAGTTTTGCTCTGCTTACCCCTCATCCTCATAGTAACAAGTGTAACGTAGTTTTGTATGTCAGTTGCCTTTGAATAGAGCGTCCCATGTGAGCTCATACCACTTTTGTTGTTTTTTCAGATGTGATGTAGCCATGGTTTTATTTGTTGTTTTAGGAATTACATGAATGATTGCCTTCGAACTGACGTTTTTGTCAAATTTGCGCCGGAAAAGATTGCTTGCGCTTGCATTTTCTTAGCCGCCCGACAACTTAAGGTGACTTATCTCACGAAATTTTAACTCCGTTGTTGTTGTCTTATCAGCCTACCGTTGGAACTAAGTAATTTGTGGTTCGTATGTTATACTGTATTAAAGGTGTCCTTAGACCTTTAAGGCATCCCAGCCACCCTATCAACTCTTAATGATATTGACCTAATGAAAATAGTTATAAGCAACAGATAAAGAACAAATACGTAAGTGGTAGGTATACGTGAAGTTTAATCCGTTGGATACCGAAATCTTCTGTTCTGTGCAATTGTTTAGGAACAAATAAATGCTACAAGACTGGTGACCTCTAACGTAGAAATTCATTGGAGAGGTTATTGTGAATTGTGATTTGCCCTGTTAGTACGAAATGTGACAAACTTTAAGTGAAGCCAACGTCGTGGATCGTAGAAGCTTGTATGCAACCCAGTAAAAGTCGTTAAGTCTTTGCAGTTTTTGTTCAGTTTTATTTTGGTTATGTACATCTTGCATACTCCCATACGCATCTTGTAGTTGAGAAGTCATGTATCTGATCGAAAATTTAACTTCACACAGTTTATCCGTTCCTATCACTCCTCAGTTTTGTTGTTTCCCGGCGTAATATACAATTTGAAAAGCGTGTTTGTGCGTGCTTGGAAAATGTATTGTCATGTTGCAGTATCAGCCTCGAGATGATGATGATGATGATGATGATGATGATTGTCATTTTCAATCCTAGACTCTCCTTCCGTCCAATCCGCCATGGTGGGAACTCTTCGGATCCCGTATTGACGAAGTTGAGGAAATTGCATTGACTATTTTAAAGATTTATGCAAGACCGAGGGTAAATTAAGGAACAGTTAACTTTTCAAGAACACTTGTTGCATCAGACAGGCGTAAGCCGTGATTTTAGCAACCAAACCTTTGATATACTATCGGCAAGACTGTCATAATGATCATGTTTTCTATTCATCTTTTTTTACACTTACCAGTGTTCATTTGAAGTGCACGGCTTGACCGTAGCTTACAAAGGCACCATGAGGCATTGCAGATCAGTGATTTTCTTCCGAGTGCAGCTGTCATACGAAACATTTTAAACGGTCAAGACCTATTGTACTGATTGCTGTTGAGTTTTATATTATAATCGCCTTGTCATTGCTTTTATTAGTTTGCCTCCGCTCTGTCAAGATTGTGAATGCTTGAATGATAAGCAGTCAGACTGAAATTTGTGTCAGGAAGAAGATCGTCGTGTCATTCGCACGGTCTGATTTGGCAGTTTTCTTTTTCTGCCCTAGATAAGCCGCAGTAAGCTGGAGCTAGCTGTAGAAAAAGCAAAGAAATTAATTCAGGTAGGGGTTGGGGCTGTAGTATTGTCATTGCTAGTGATGTGAATGATATCCAGCCTGTCATCCCTATGGATGTTCTTTCAGCAATATATTCTTTAATCTCCTGAAAAATTTGTGACATTGCACTTTTTTTTCGTTTTTTTTCGTCTGACACTCTTCTGAGTATGAATCGTCAGAAAGGAAATTACAGTCATGGCTATTTTCGATACATGTTGCCATAAGAAGGTTGCCATATTTCTATACTTTCCTATCTGATGATTCATACTCGGAAGAGTCTCAGAGACGAAAAAGGCTTTAAAGTACGTTTTCAGAGCAATGTCGCAAATTTAAGGCGACTTTCAAGTTTTATACCACAAAGAGATTGTTCTGATATATTTTTCCCCGGTATGTAGTACAGCATAACACAAAACGTGTATAACCGCTTGTTTTGGTCAGCCACATCCCGTCTAAGTATTGAAGCGATTATTGTTATGATGGTAAACTGTAAACATTGCAAGCAGTCATCCATCAACCTCTCGTTAGAATGCTCTATGTGCGTATTTCGTTTCTTCGGTTCTAGGACCTCAAGTAACCACTCGTCGTTCATAACGATATGTGTAACTATTCTTATAGGGAAAGTGCAGAGATAATAGGGACTCAAAGTGAAAGTAAGCAGTTGTACCTTAAATCTCCACCATAACGAGGAAATCGTGAGATATTTTTTCGTATATATAATTAGTTAAAGCAACGTTATTAGTTCTTTTGGTTTTGCTGTAGTCGAAGCCATAAATGTGGATAGCCTTTACTGGGTTATTTAAATGCATGTAATCTTTTGTTTGCTCTGTTTCGTGTTCAGGATAAAAAGGATTTTAACAAAGATGGCCCTGCCAATTCAGGGTCCTTCACGCCAATGCATATTTCTCCGGCCAATACGACTAGCTTGCCCACAAGTAAACCAGGTGTGTTTATATTGCCAGACCGAAATCTTCATGTTCTTGCTTTTTCAGGTTGCGATGACGTTTCAAGTTTATTTTCATTTTATGTGTTATCATTTAAATAGCTATCTTTTGAGTAGCCATACTTATATGCAGGGGCGGCTGGGGCCAAATTGAAATAGGTATTCAAATTTTAGGAAAAGAATTACTCTCTCAAGGGGAGTGCAAGGAATGCCCTGCCTATAAATTTTGGGTTATGAATCACTGTAAAACATCACAAAGAGCTCTTTTTAACTGATCACAAAGAAGATACTTCTATTTTGCAGTTATTACGTTGTCATCGAAAAATTGGAATCTTGGACGTAAGAGGTGAAAAATTTTCTTTCAAAGGCTAAATTGTAACTTTATTTATTTTTTATGCCGTTCAGCAGGCTTCAGTTCAGACATTTTTTCACTGCTTGATTTGAAAAAACGATTCATTTTACACTTAAAGGAAACGTTTTAATTGCCTTACGCATGCTAGAACGTTTACTCTCGGTGTCAAACACATGATTAAAAATTATGTTTCAATGCGTAAAAGTTACAGGCAATTGATCTTTAATTTTTACGCAATTATTAATCTGTATTATTAATTTTTTTTATACACTTATAAAATTTTAAATACTGTAATTGTGTTTATTGTAAAGGAGACAGTGATTAATGAGAACAGTGCAATAATGCATGCATTTATGATATGGATTAAAATTAAACACCAGGAAAAACAGGGTTTAGGAAATCAAAAGTTTTCAAGAAATGCATAAAAGTACCCAATGTGACTAGAATTAAAATTCCGTGCTGATCTTAAAGTGTGGAAAGATCTGTAACATCCTTGTGCTTGAAAGTTGAGGCACACGAGGGCTGGTAAAATGCTTCAAGTGAAAAGGAAAAGGGCCTTGGGTTAAAAAGCTCAGGGTTGCTGTTGTTGTCAAAGATTAGATTGCAATGGGTGTCTTCTACTTTAAATTTTCGAGCCAAGTGTCAGTTTTGAGAAAAATTCTAATGCATGTTTCTAAAATATACAAAATTTCTAAAGCAGGTTGAAAAATAGCACCTCTGACATAGTTGGATGATGTTGATTCTTAATACCTTTGATTCTTTAAAAAATTATGAATGACTTCATTCAATATTCTAACATGGTCTAGTCTAAACAGTTGTCTTGTAAATTGCACCATGAGTCCTGACTGCTTTCAGTAAGTTGCAGAAGCTTAGGGCAGAAGCTCACAGCTGCTGGGCGTTTTGACCTAAAGATGATTGCACGTTGTAATTCCAATGCTATAGAACAACAGTCAATTTATTTTAAACTAGGGTGTATAAGCGATGAAAATTTCTAGGTTGAAACGAAAATTTGGCACACATCCATGCAAGTTCTCCCATGATGTATGCCCCACTGCCATTGCGACAGGATTAGTGGATACATGGGGTGCAACTGCTACCCATTAAATTTATACCACATAATGTGCACTCAAGTTTGTTAGAAACACATAGCAACAACTGCAATATTTTCACGTGGTTTGCGACATAACAACTGTGGCAGTGCAAAGATTATCAGAGACTTCAGAGCCCCACAAAATTTAAGCTGGATCCATCACTGTCCTTTCCACATGGTATGGTGCCAAGATCATGTGCTTGGTATTTCCATTTTTTCTCAGCCTTAACCATCAATCTGATTCTGAAGATTATATTGCCTGCCTGTTATTGCCTATTTCTATGTCCACAACTAATTTTTCCACTGCAACATATCTTCCAACCAACTGAGAAATCAATCTCATCACCACATGTTTGCTTGTTGCTAGCTCAACTCTTAGTTCTTGTCTCTTTTCCTTACCAATTGGGCTTGATGGTGGAACATACTTCATCCAAGCCCTCAGACTATCAGTTGCTGTTACAATACATTTCAGCACTCCTTATTTTCTAGGAGCATCTTGACCTCATTTATTTTACTCAACTGGTCCAGCTATTTTGCATACCACGAATACCTTAAAAGCTGACTGCAGCTCTTTCCTGTTTAATTATGTCCAACAAATGCAAACTCTTCACAACATGAACAATGTGTATCTTCTTACATTACTTCATATATTTTACTGTACTTCAGCAAGGATTTGGGCAAAATACCGATGAACTGCTTTTAGGGATGACTGGTCTACCAATAACCAACCAAGAATCTTAAGACACTGCTGGCAATACCACCAAACTCCTTCCTCATATCTGTCTTTCATTCCATGTTCCCAGCACAATTGTCCACCTTATCAACAGTCATCTTTAAAAGGGTAATGTTAACCAACAAGTATTCTTAGGCACTCAACCTTCCAAAATCTCCATTATGTATAGTACATGGGTTTCATCACAACAACAAAACAAGTGATACTCCACCTGCTCACAAATCATCCTACCCAAACAATCTTCCATCACTTCAAATTAACAATGGTTACCTATTCATGTCTTAAATACAGTAGCCCACATTAGATTTAGCATATTGGAATATTCCTGTGAACAATTTTAAGTACATACTGATGTAAGTAACTGAGTGTGTTGAGCTATGTTAGCTCCGCATTAAAGTGCCATTCTCAGACCAGTTTGCGTTGTGTCTTATGCCTTTGATGCGATAGTCTCTCTGCCAACATTTCACTAAGAATTATTTGCTATAAAAATGGACCACAGAGCTATTCTAACACTATCTGATCCCCTGAAAACGTAAAGTTCTGCAGAATTCTTAACTACCTCCATGGATAATAAAACACTAGATGGAAACTCAGTCTAATGATAAACCTTAAGGTTAAAATACACAATAAGTTTAATTGGGCCAATTAGTTGGAAGAAAAAAAAACTTATCGTGTAAACAATAAAGATGTACTATTTTTTGTGGTTTTATAAGTTTTTTAAAAGTTGGACATGTTTAACTTTAGCAACTAGTTGCAAGTTTTTTTCTATTGAAATCAACAGAATAATGAATGAGTCTATTGTTTTGCTTGGCGTCTTCTAGAAACAGTGGGAAAAAATTGAGTTTAGATTAATTTCCAGGTGGTGAAAAAGTAGCGGAACGAAAGCATGGCTAGTAAGGCAGAAAAGGAAGAGAAAATCGAACCATTTATCGAGGAATGGAAGCAGATCCTTGTTTGTAGGATGTTAGCTCCAACATAAAGAAAAAGATCTTGGTACAGCAGGCCCCAGTAGCAAGGAATCGTATTGTGACAGCTAGTTTTAACCTGGTTTTAAGCATGGTTGTGTTTTCCTTGCAAATTGAACACTCCACCATCTCAAGCAGTTCGTCGAATGTTTTGCTATTCATTTGTAGAAACTTTTTGAACTCCGTTGGGACTTCCCTCTGAAAACCATTCAAAAGTGCTTCAAAGGCAGCATGTTATTGCCTTGGCTTAACCCCTGCTTCTGTCTTTTTCCGTTATGTAGCTTGTCTTTTCTCTTCTGACACCATTCCTACTGCTATGATACTTACTGTGATAGAAAATGCACATGCTCTTTCTTTGGCGTCCGTTACGAAAATAAGTGTTTTTTTAATAAAACTTATAATTTTAAACTTAACAAGTAAACAGGTGCATGACTTGCAACTAAACTCATAAGTTTTTTTATAACGAATTGGTCCAATTAAACTTACCGTGTATTTTAGCTTTTTTAATGAGAATTGAAAAAATGATAATTTTTCATATTTAAGAAACACTTGATTCTGATCTTGACATCTTTCTTTTAATAACATAAAGTAAGCTTTATTAACAGAACATAAAGTAAAATTAAATCATATTATTAGAAAGCTTCAATAGGATCTCCAAATGTCTTAACTCATTGTTTCACCGAAATATCTTTCCTTTTTTCATATAATTATACTATTGCCAATTGAAACTGTACAGAACCTTATAATCAGAATTTCCAGACTTAATTATTGACTATTAGCTGAGGATGGTAGGAGATCTTATCAAACATTCTAATAATGTGATTTAATTTTATTTAAAGTTCTGTTAACATGGCTTGCTATGTTATCAAAAAAGGAATGTGAAGACCAGAAACAAGACTCTTGTTAACATGAAAAATGATCATCATTTCAATCCTCATTACCTCAGGGGAATCTATCTTACTAAATTATCAGCATTCAGGCAAAGAAAATCTTGTTCCACATGCTCTTAGCTGTGCTCCATTATCTTGCCTTCTCTCCATGGCACTTGGCTTGATTGTTCAAACTGCCATCAGTTATGACCATGGCTCAATGCCAACCAATTTTCTTCCTCCTTCGCTGCAACCCCTCAAGCCTCTGACAAACGTTGTGCTAAGACTCCAACAACTGTTCTTCCACTCAAAGTCAGTGATTCACACTTGTTAGAAATAAGATCAAACTAATTTTCATAAGTCTATTCTAAACTACCTCTAGTGCCTTACAAAAGCACCACTAAGGTAGTACACACACTCTTTCATAAAATCTTCTAGCACACAACTTCTGCAAAGCCTGGCAAAGTGATTGATGTGGTAAGTTTTGCAATGCCATTCTCCATCTGCTAACCAGTTTACTTAGTATTAGGAACATCTTTACTTCTGGTCTTAGGTCTCACCTTAATAGTGCTGCAGGACAAGTACACTGGCCATACATATTCATTGTGACCAACATTAAAACAGATGGGGAAGCATCTACAACCATGCTTACTATTTTAGGTATAACTTATATCAACCCAGAGTTACTTTCATTTTGGCATGAATCTCCCTCATCAGAGACACTTTTTTGTTCCAACCTCCTATCCTTCTTCCAGCTATTGTTGAAACATTTGTGCAGAGTTTTTGCACATAGAAGCTAAGTTTTGTTCATGCCAGCACAAGCTGTAGGGCTTTTCAGCATGTAACATAACAATTGCAGAAGAGAAAATGGCATTTGTGTATCAGGATGTGCAATGCTCCTGGACCTTTTGGCACTTTGCATGCAAATTTTCAATGCTCCTTATTGTCACTAGCCATCAAAAAGTGAGCTAACCTCCTTACTTTATGCATTGTTACCAATGGGTGTGACCTTCCACATCCTAGTCTTTCAGGAGAAATGGCTAATGATCTCCACACCCGGAAAAGTAATCTGCTTGTTACCATCAGTTCTTGAGTTCCTCTTTTCCCTGAATACCGGTCTCTGTATTTGCTACTGTTGTAAATTTCTCATCTAAATGAACTCTTTGCCATCAAGGTCAGCAGTTAGTCTTAAGCCTGTAAACATGTCTATGGCCCTTATCCACTCACCCAAGAATACAATGCCAGGTACTGTACATCGAATTTGCTAAAGAGACTGCAGAAGTGGCTTAGTTGTAGAGTGCTTACTTTGTGTGCAAAGGGTCGTGGGTTTGAATCCAAGACCAGGTCATACTTAGAAAATAGTACATAATGCTTCCCTGCTTAGCACTCAGCACTTTGGGGATATATTATGAAATTTAAATACACACTGCTACCATTGGACTAGCTCTCTACTATAGCATTCACTGTGCTTGCCCAGCTGGAGATGGGTACCACCCTATACACCAACATGGTGCAGGAAGGAAATTTGACTTTTATTTTCTTGCTCCAGCTCAATAGTGATTTGCATGGTAGTACTTGTATTCTCTCAATGAATATTGACAGTTTTACAAAAATAACCAATTAAGCTGACATTTGGCCTAAACAAATTCTTGCTCCATATTCTAATACAAGACTCTCATGTAGATCGTTTCATGTATGCACATTCCGTAGCAAAATACCACAGTAGAAAAAATTCTCCACCAAGTTCAAATATTTTTAATAATGGAGTCAGCTGTAACAGGGTAAGTTTCATTTTGGTTATCATTATGGCATAATTATTGATCTGTAAATGTGTATATAAGTTTTGGTTCACAAGACTGTAAGTCAGTCTGGGTGTGGTCTCTTACATCACTGTAATACATAAGAATCTAGGTTCTTGTATTGGCATATTGTGCAAATTCATGGAAACACCAACTACACACTCAGTATGATATTAGATAGGGTAATATAGAGCAATACCAAAGATAAACTTGACTTCTGTTTACTTGCACAACTATTCCTCTGTAGCCACGTTAGCCTTCTAGGTATTTCAATTCCACAATTGACTGGTCCCAAGTCCAGGAAGGGTTAGATAGGAACAGGTGGGACCACATTTCAGATATGCCAACATGCCTGCAAGCATCACTTCATGTTGTCAAAAAACACAGTTTAACAGAGTGAAGTGATGCAGATTGTCATACAACTATTCGCAGCCCAAGTTCTGCCAGCTGCAAAATCTTACAAGCAATCTGAAGCTATGCTATGCAAAAAAAGACATTTCAGTGTAGTAGACAAATAATCAGTAAAATAAACATGACTTTGCTATTTGTGAAACTATATATCAGGCATTTTCATTTAGAATGGGCAATTACCTTTTTAAGTGCCGAAACCAGATTTTCAAACTGACTGTAACCCAAAAATCATTATGATAACATCAAAACTTTGACTCTTTGATTTTCATAATAATTTGCAAAACCTTGGGAAAATGTGTTGACAACATCACTTAAGCAAAAGTCTATCTAAACAAGCAAATAAATACATTACTTGTTCCGAGCTATCCAGTGCAGTTCCTGGTCTTGGAACACACTTTTTAAAGCACTTGTCAGACATTTTCTGAAAATAAACAAATAAACAAGCATGGTTAAAATGTACGGAAATATTAAAACGCCTTGAAAACTTGCGACATTGCAAAAACGTAACAATACACGTGTATTCCTTTCTTCTATATGATTGGAGTCTGTCTACATTAAAACAACAAAACCAGTACTCTGTAGGCGCCTAGGCAGAATGAGTTCGTTTTCTCACCTGGACTCTTCCAATAATGTTTTGTTTCTTTATTCTCTCTTTCTTTGTTCCCTTTCTTGTCTAGGACTGGCTAGTTTTGCTACATGTTTTGTATAAATAGGTTGCCATATACACAGACTTTCCTTTCTGACATTGCATACTCTGAGGAGTGTTAGACGAAAAAAGCTTTTAAGTATGATTTTAGCCCAATGTCGCAAATTTTCAAGTCGATTTTCAAGTTTTGTACCACAAAAAGATTGTTCAAATATTAAATCATACATACATCAAACATATTTACTAACCAAACTGATTCTCCCGCTAACTAAGATAAAAAATATTTTAGCTCGTAAACATAAATAGCGCAAATGTCTTAGTCTCGCCATTCATTTTGAATAATTTACAGTGTGTTTTAATTTTGTCTCTGCGATAACGTCAATCAACACACACAATTAGCACCTATCTTCAAAGTCATTAGTACTATTCCAACCACGTTACAGTTGGTTCAAGTACGTTTAGCAATTTGGTTGAACATTCGACTTGCTTGCTGCAAACTTTATAATGTAGCTTTCCCTAAATGTGTGTTAACACGTTCACAGAGACCGAAAGTCATTGCAGGGCATCTACCTGCCTCAAGCTAACAACATAACATTTTAACTCATGTTTCCGCAGTGCAAATTCCACTTACTTGTAGTAGCTCTTGAGCATGAGCAACGGCTATCGAGTTACGAACTTGGTCGATAACTTGCTGCTTTTGAGCACCACCTGAGCTCCCTAATGATCCAGAAAGACTTGATGGAAGACCAAAGTCACTAGCCATCTCAATAAATGTCGTTCTATGGAGTACTCTCCAATTGCCCTACAGTTATAACCTTTTAGTAGTGTGTGCTTAAAAGGAAAACACGAGTTGTGAGACGAACATTTTCTTTCAGCCTCTCTTTGATGCACTCAACCTCCTCTCCAAGAAACGTTTTGATTGTGTTGATACAATTAATGCATTAAGTGCGAAAAACTTGGGTGGTTTTTAATACCAAAATTTTTCGACCATGATATTTTTTGAAAAAGTTCTCCTTTCTAATTATTTTGTGCGATTCTTTTTTTCCTATTGAATTTACTATTAAAAGTCATCTTATAATAAAGATGGCAAAAATTTAAAACTCGAAATACTTCATTTTGGCTTCTCCCCTCGGTCTCCTCCCATACACTAGGCTGGTCTCCTAAACGTGAAATGGATATCCCTTTAGCAAAGAGCGCCCTCACCTTGTCAAATAAGCCCACTGATCTGCACACATGCAAATATAAACGAGTATTTTTCGTTCTATTCCTTCGTTAATTTCTTATTGGATATAAACAGACCCTTTACAATTCATGGTGTGTCCTTTTCAATTTGTTTTTGGTTTATAAATATTACCCAGATAGCAGTACATACACTATTGAATATAACAATTATAATTCATGCAGAAGTCGAAATAAAAAAACCCAGAAAATTTTTTTGCTAGGGAATATTTTTCGCACTTAATGTAGGTCCTCTTATAGTAATCCTCAAAAAATATGCACATAGCGTTAACTGTGATGCCACCATGAAAATTGGTAGAGAGGACCAGTTTAATCCGCTAATTAAGACAGCATGTAGATCCTAACTGAAAACGTACCCCATGGGCTATTTTCAGACTGCGTTACTAGAGCCTATGCTTTTAAACCCCTTGTTTTCGCCTTGAAAATTTACGACATTGCACTTAAAACATATTTAAAAGCTTCTTCAGAATTTCAATCGTCAGAAAGGAAAGTATAGATATGTGACAACCTTTTTATACGAAACATGAATCGACATTAGCTAATCATTCACAAGAAAAAAAACAAAGAAAAGCAAAGTAATACTGGAAGACTCCAAGTGCAGAAAAAGAACTCTTTCCGCCTGCAGAGTACTGATTTTGTTCTTTTAATGTAGACAGACTCGAATAAACGTAAACAAAAGAACGATCTATAAAAATTATCCGAAAATATTCATCCTTCTACATTTTGGCGCATTCTGAATTTTCTAGTAAATATTGACCTATAGTATAATCACATGTTTTAGAAGTCATTCAGCTCTGCAAGCATGAGATGGCTGCTTTCTAGGAGGAATTAGTGTTTGGCCTAAACTGGTTGAAACATATTTTTCAAAGGTGGCTTTTCGGTAAACTGGTGTTGTTAAAGTTGTCTCCTTCAAAACATTAAGAAAAGGTAACAAACCTTTCCTTTCCTACTGTAAATAGAAGTGTTGGTTGTAATCGGTCAAGTTTTTGGAAAAATCTGCCACAATTCAACGCTGCTTTCAAAGATAGGAAAAGTGTCATTAACAAATGCAACAACATCCATTTATTTTTCTTTACAATTCTCTTCTCGTGGAAACCCACAACAAATTTGGCCGAAGTTGGACCCGAGAGGCTACCCATTTTCAAATTGTGCCTTTGTCGATACATTGTATTGCAAAAGCTGAATTCAGTACCTCTATTGGCGTATTCCATTAACTCAACAGATCTCCTCTAGGACGAGTGTTTTTCAATATCGCATGACTAAGGTCTTGTAAGTCGAAAATTCGCGAATGGATCGTTATCTTCTTCAAAAGGGTGATAAAGTTACAAATGTATTTTATTTTATAGTTATATACCAAGCCCAAGGCACTACAATTTTGTGTTTCAATCTCTCCCTTGTACGAAGCATTGGCGCACACATGGACGGTTTCATCGAGGTGGATATTAGTGAATATAATACTTATGAGAAATGAACACGTGAACTTTTCATCTTATTTTGAGAGTTTGAACAAATCGAGCAACAGTAAAAGAATCTTTTTAACAGGTTTCCGTTGCCGTAGTCCTTTTTTATTCTTTCTGTGTCTTCCCGTTAATCCATTTTTATCCTCGCTATCGTCCTTTGTCTCTATTCTGATTGGTTCTCTCTATCCTGGTTTGTTCCCAGCGCTCCTTACTTATACACACATGTTATTTATACTACTTATCCCTCATTCTAAGGCCAGTCAAAAGCAAGACTTAGGCCTTGTAGTTTGAAAATTCTGGAATGTATCGTCTTACAACTAAGGGCTTGTAAGTAGCAAATCAGTTCAATTTATATATTTTTCATTGATTGTTGTCTACTCAGCTTTTTGCTTATCCCTTTTATCAATATAAAAATTAACAGCCTATGTAGGATAAAAAAATAAATCATCGAAACGTAATGATATGCTGCTAGTATGTAATCAATAAAATGTAAAATTTGTAACTTCGATGCCCTTTTGAAAAAGTGAACGACCTGTCCGGTTTCCGATAAGACGGCAACTTAACTTTCCATTTTTATTTACTGCCACCAAATCCAGAAACAAAAGCAAAATCGGAAAAAAATCAAGAAATATAAACGCAGAGGAGCCTTCAGTGCCAATGTTCCCATTAAATGCCACAAATATAGAGTTCCCAGAGATAATGCAACAGAGATTGAACGCAAATAATGGTTCACGCATATAAACAGAGAAATTACTTCATTATCAGACAATAAATTACCGACATTACCAGCAACAATACACTGTCTACAGCCAATATCGCTGTAAGTGGAGATTAAAAGAAATTAATATCTCAAAGATTGAGTTGTAATCTTGGTAGCAAAGATGATCTTAATACTGCAAGTGACTGGTCACGTGTGCTCACACTACCCCGAAAAAACCTGTTGAAAATTTGATGACTTATCTGTTGGATTGATAGCAACTCATATTTTTATAAATCACGGTTGTGAACGTGATCGTATAAATAGTAATTAGCTATAGAAATTATGGTGTATAATGGATGATATCTCAATAACGCTTAAATCACACACTAAGCATTATTGATTTTTGCAACAGACAGAGCCTTTTTTTATTGCGTATCAGAGCCGAAAATACACCAGTAATCAAAAAAGAGAGCAGCGATGACTGGCTGCCATATGAAAAGCATGTTCGTTTTTATTCCAAACATACAAAGAAACCCAACCCAATGGGCGTTTTCCTAATAGCAATCTAATAGAACTACACTGTTGCTACAGCTGCTTTTGAATACCGTGACTTCTAATTTCGCTACTTCTATCAAGTGCTTTCCAATGTTAATTTTGTTCACCTGCTCTTTTCCCTGCCGAAACAACAAAATATTTTATTGGACCTTACCATTCAAATCTTCTTTTTCATCTTTACGATTGCTTAAGTTAATTGCCTAAGAGCCTAAGAGCCTTAAAGTACAATAAGTAAGTTGTATGTTTTTATGGCCAATAATAAGGATATTTGCATATAAAGTCAAGATTTATTTTCTCGAGGCGGCTTATCTGAGGAGTGAAAAAAGAAATGTAGAAGAAAAGGAAATGTTCTCAGTGACACATAAGTGCTAAGTACGAATCACATTGTCAAGAAACTGCATTTAATTATTACTAGGAGCAAGCGGTGAATATAATCGCCTTGCACAAACACATTTGGAAATGAAATAGCATACATAAATCAGGAATCAACTTTAAAATATGAAATCTATTCTCTCACCTCATGCATCTCTAATACGAACTACAAATATTTATATGCCCAAGAATGTTTTCCTCAAATAACAACAACTGTCATTGAATAGCTGAAGTGAAGAAATTATTCACAAATTCCCATATGTCTACTATTTGTGAATAAATACAAGAAGCTTGGAGACAGCACATCGTTATCTCGAGCATTCTTGGCCCTTTTTTGCTCTTATAAATACTTCTGGTTATCCTGCCTAAGTCACTTTGTAGCGAATGTCCGGTGACCGATTTATTATAACTGTTGACTGAAGGCGAAAAATAAGAAGGAACACTATGAAGCTGCGTTTAATTTTTATCACTTTCGTCTCATTATTCATTATCTACTCCGCAGCATTGCCAGGTAAGAGTTACTTGTTTGCAGGTTTCTACTTTTATCTAGTTTCATTGTTTAAAGAACCACAACATTAATTTAACGTTAAATTGGTACCGAAAGAATCTGACCTCTGATACAACAACGTATCATACAAAACAATGACTCCGATAAAGAAAGTTCAAGCTTTCATAAGAAACACGGTATTTTTGAAAGCGTACTATACCTTACTTTGGGGTTGAATGATAACCCAAATTTCGATGTGGTCTAAAACTGACTGTAGAACAAAGAAATGTCCTGTTTTAATTACAAAAAGGTATGTAGATTCAAAAAAATACCTTTTTATTAGTAAATTATGATGCTAAGTAGCTTTCAATCCTCTATTTCAGTTTGATTTTTGAATATGTTGACTATCTTAATTTTGAAACTAGTGACTATTTATAACTGCGGCAGTATTTGCAAATATTGTTGTTGTCCCTACTTTTAAACTACTAGTATGTTACAAAATAGTAAAATCTGATATACTGTATTTCAAATTCACTAGACCAAAGAGTTGGCATCCAAATAATACTCTTGTTTCTTTCGTACGTCATACTACTTACACAACAAAAGCATGGATGTAATGGAAACTTGTTTACTCAACAAACAAACAAACAACCGTCGATGAAATAACGTTTAACATTTATGTTTAAGACGCCCGTTTCAGTAAAAGTATATTAATCAAGCTTTATAAATTTTTACCTTTGTCAAGGAGGTATTGTATTCGGCGGCGGCTGTTTGCCTGTTTGTCTCCCTGTCAGCAGGATTACGCAAAAACTACTGAACGGATCCTCATGAGAAAAAATCACATGCTCAGCCTTGATCCAAGTGACATTCCGTTAAATTTTGGAATCGACCCGTAAACCAAAAAGATTCCAAAAAGTCTCTTCATTGGGGGATTTTCAAAAAATCATTTCTCTGTCAATATTTGGCCGACTAGAAATTGATTTCGTGGGAATATAAACGGTACCATGTATCGCCTGAGAAATACAACATTACCCAATATGTAGAGCCGGTTTTGTGTGTGCACCTGTCTTTTCTGTGACCCTTTCAGCCTTGGCGAAGGTTCAACAGTCTCTGACCGTCTTATTCTACTTTTGATTTTTTATGCTACTTTTTCAGTCCTTACTAAAAATTCAAATAACCGGTAGACAGAATACAGAATACAAATTGCGTTTCATTATTATTAATCGTATTACTGCTTATCTTTTTTTTATTGCATTCTTTAACTTTCAGTTGTCAGGGATATCTTGCTGGATCGTGATACCAATAACAATAAAGCAGGTACATCTATCTTTGTAACTTAGTTGCTGTATCTTATCTCGTGTAATAACACCCTTTTGTATTACTCGTCGAACTTTTCTCTTTAAATAACACATATATTTGTAAACAAAAGGACGTTTTGCTGAAATCACATGCAGTATTCCAATTTCCTTTACTTTGTCAAGTATGTTCCACAAACATAGACATTGTCTCTCTTTGTAAAAGAGGAATAGCTCTAGTGTCTAATCATCCCAAGCAGAATCTTCAATTTTATGAATTTAACAATCGTCAAAAAAAGATTTCTTCCATATAACATCTAACATATTTGTCAAAATGCAATTGTAATCGCGTATGCTTTGTTTAGTAGTCTCTCCCTTACCTGATTTCAACTAAATTAACTTTCAGTTGCATTGAAATATTTGTTGAAGGGATAGTTATCTTGTCACTACCATAATTTATTCTTGACTTATATTAATCTTGTTTACTTGAAGGTTTCAATTATATTTTCCAAAGTCTTTTCTATCAAACAAAGACCTTGCATGAATAACAATGAATGAACACTCCTTTTACAGAGCTCTGCCTACAATACTAAGATCTTTGCATGAAAGTGACTGTCTTTGTGCATTGAAAGGAATTACATTGCAATGCTTTTCCAAGAAGTAATGAATTTGACGTTTCAGTTGAACTCCATTGCATTTTAAAAGTTTCTACTTTTGTTGTCCTAGTATTGGTTTTGAACTCCATTTGTATAAATCCTAATGTCTAGTTGTCTATTTTAGCAAAATGGCAAGGGAATTTGATGGCGAGTGATCAAGTGCAACTTGAATGCAGCAGTTTTTGCCAACAGCAGTGTCAATGTTACTGGAAAGTGCAATGTATGGCATCATTTCAACAAGTGTGCGGGAGCAATTACTGCTTTAATAAGATGTGTTTTCAAATGGCATAACAAATAAACGAAGGAAATAAAAGACTTTACTTTCAAGTAAATTATGTATCTATTGCTACACAAGCGATTATCTACTTAAAACATTCGGTTTCTGATTTTTGCTGGTAAAATAAATATTACTTATGTGTCAAGTAAAACAGTTTGATATATTTAGTATAATGATAGTATAATGCAATAAACACTGTCTTGCCGTTATAATCACAGAAGTCATTATTCAGTTTTGCAACAATCTACGAAGACCTTTCCTTTCATATTTTTCGCGATTACTTAACAATATACGTCCTTTTGAAAAATGCCCAGTTTGATGTTTTCTGTAACAGTTGTGTTTCTTTTACTTTTGGTTCAACTTATTTGATTCTGTTTTGTTCACATTAGTTGTGTGAGTTCTCCTTAGGACCTCTAAAAGACCCGTTGTCCCACATTGTTGACGACATCATCATGAAGGAAGACGTTGGTAAACATTATCAACAATACATTGCTAGTTATACAAAATATTATATCTTTGCATGTCCATAGATGTTTACTTCTTCCATCCGAACAGCTGCGAGTCCTTTCTAAGCGATCATTTTGCGCAACTTAACTGTAAACCTAAAACCACTATATCAATTTCTTCTGTTGCATCATCCTCCAGTCTTTTCGAGACGTATAATAGTTCAAGGTCCTTTCAATAACTGAAAAACAAAAGCGATTCCAGAAGAGACTCCATTGTCTGAAAGAAATATAAGAACCAATCAATTTGTAATAAGACTGAACGAATATGCAACACATTTAAAACAAAGGAGCTGTCAAGAAGAGAGACCAAAATTGGACTGGATAAATAAAGATGGCATGTGGAAAGTTAATCATTAGGTGAATTTTCTTCAATATCATAGAACTAATAAGTAACAAATTCTATGATTTACGATAAAAAAGTGAAAGATAAAAAAGTGAAAGTGGATGAGGATAACTTTTATGAGCATTTTCTACTTATTTTTTATCCATGACATCAGAATCATGGACAAAGGCGTGAGCAGTCTGCACCAATCAGTGACATACTAGTAATTGTGAAGTCTTCCGTTTGTAAAAAACTACTTTCTTCTCATGCATATATATATATATATATATATATTTATAAAAGTCTTGCCTGCACATTACCTAATTTTGATTAGGATTTGTATTTGTATCTGAGGTTCCTGGTAACTTTGAGTATACCAGAGTGTATTCATTCAATAAAATACTTAAAAAGCGTGCATATTTTGTATGGGACTCCATGCAGTGGAAGATATGATAAGGTTGTGTTGTCCTTTAGCTTTGCTAGCAGGAATCTTTTATCTTGCCAAATGCTCTGAATTTATTAAGTTATGACCTAGTTTCTAATTTTCTAGAGTGGTGATATTACTCTTAAAACTGTAGGCTTTCAGACAATTGACATTTAATTAAGTTTAGGAAAACATCATTAGAGATGATCTAGCTCTCGCTTTCCTTTAAAAATTCCATTACTTACGTATTGTTATCCCACTTTAACATTCTGCAAGTGGCCATAACAGCCACACAGCAAGTTCAACATTTGCAAACACTTTGTAATGGAAACCTCGTTGGTAAACGTTAGAAAAGAGCAATGAAGTTACAGGAAGACCAGTGAAAGTCTCTTACAGTAGATGCAACTGGCCTGACGAAAACGTATTCATACTTTGCATCAATTGAGGTAGAGGTTTCAGAAGTTTTCGTAGTGCAGTGATGTCTATGACGTAAGGCATATAAACAGATTGCTTGAATATTTATGTAACAATCAAGTGTCTTTTTGGAGAAGCAAGGCAAGCGCAACGTAACATACTTTTGAAATATGAATGAGGGTATCAAAAAGACGAAAAACAACAATAGCCATAAACCTGCGAGAAAAAAATTTACATTTGATAAAGGCGACAACTAACCTTACCAAGGCAGAACTTCGAAAAAATCATAATTTATTTGCATATCTGAATAGAATACAAAGAAAGCTTAAAGTTTTTTCTACAGACGTTTCCTAAGCTTTTGTCTAAAACAGGGGGAGCATCAGACAGCGCATTGTAAATGTGCCTCTTTGTCTGAAAGTTCTCCGTTGCTTATGCAGCTAACTGTAGAGCTGAGTTATCTACATTGTTTTAAATGGTTAATCAACGAGGCCTTAAAATTAGGATTTTCAATATCCTACAAACAAGCCTGATTTTTTGTCACAAGGGTCTTCAGAACATACATTTATTGAATTCATCGCTGACAATAAGGACTACAACATTGACTACGTAGGAGTATTTAAATGACGTGATAAATGAGAAATATCAACTTAATTAGCAGGGCCAGAAAGGCTTCTAGGAGTCAGTAAACCAGCTATTCAGGCAATGTATTGAAATGTTCTGCTTCAAGCTATAAATATCAACTTTCTTAGATACAATTCTTCGCGAGTCTTCTGAAGGCAAAACTGGTCTAGATTTATGCAGTACTTTTTTAAGGGCTAGATGCATGAAAATAGGTGCTCACCTCGCTGTCAATTATTTATCTTAACCCTTTAGACTACTTATACGTATACATGCTTGTAATTCTCGTTATTGAAACGTTAATGAAATTGAATCTTCAAACACAAGTAATTGCAACAGACCAGGTCTCTGCCTTAAAATAACTAAAATTGTTGAATTATCTTTAGTTCTTTAGTTTTGTATTAGTTTTTATGCGCTGATTTCCTTCGGCGGAGGTATAAGACTTTGGCTGGCTGGTTTCAGCTTAGAAGATACTCGAGATTTACTTCAATATGGGGTCATTGCAAGACATAGGTAGCAATTTGACGGGCATAAAAATAAAGAGACACTTTTTTGGCTGAAAGTGACTTGATCGTGAAGCTACTGAAAATGGTTTACCACGACATTCGACAGAGCAATGTTTAACTACAAAGAATGCCAGTGAAACAGTTATCAGAAGGGGATCTTAAAGAGGATAATCTCACGTGTGATGCTGCGAAGGAGCAAACAGTCAAGCGCTTTAGAACAGGCAACTTTTGATACCTTATCTGAATAATGTCATCACATTAAGTTGTAAGGTTATTTATTCAACCTTCTAGGTCATCTGCCTTTGAAGGCCCTAGGACAGATTATTACCTTATTTGCTGCTACAAGGTGTACCGTTAATTCCACGGGCTCTAAGCACTGCTTATATTACACTTTGCTGCTTCCTAATACACATTCATTAAATGTGGAAAAACTTTACAAAATACACAGATAAAGCAAGCAAGGCAGGCACACAAATCATAGGAAAATTATGTACAATTCCTAACATCTTTACCTTGTTGTCTTTAATTGTGTAATTAGGAGAACTGGGGCGAGTTCCAGCTAATAGTAGCTTTTCGGTTGTTTTAAGAAAGGTAGTTTGTTTTCAAATAATGATCCGTATAATATATGAGCTTTACCTTATATCTGAAAGCTTTGTATTGGGCATTGTAAGCCGATTTTTTAAGCCTTTACCAAATATGAGACGAATGGGGTTTTCTTCGCCATCAGTGTACATAAAGTATTTCCCTTTTTCTATTTCCAGCTTTGAACCATTCCATTTCAACCTACGTGTTCCATTGTTTTCACTAAACGCACAAGGAAGGATATTGTTCCAACTTGTGAACAGGACAACTCACAAATCTTTAAACGTCAAATTCTAACATATGTGTTCATTACTAAACAAAATTTTGTCCTACTTGACACTACAAATTTTGTATTGTTGTTTTGTCACACTATTTTACTTGTCTATGTAATAAGAGTTCGGCGAATAGCTTTATACATCTTTTTAATGCGTATAACGTTATAACATACATTTTCTTGTGAACTAATAGAACATTTTAGAGTATTCTCTTATTTGTCTAGATTACATATTGAGAAGGCTTCTTTGCCAATGTTCTACACTTAATATCAGCAATAACAGGAAGACGGTGTTATGTCCAACATAGACGTGTGAACAGACACTATGGAACAATACAGCCTCGACCTTGCAGTTTCGACCACGTAGTTTGGTTTCCTTTCTAACACCTTATAAATCACACCCTTCTTGTATATAGTCAGCAAATGTATGTTCGTGGTAAAGATCAATGAAGTTCAGTTACTTCTTGGTGCTGAGTGTTGCCTTTCATGTTTCTTGTCTTTTTGTTTCACGTGGTTGACCCTTTTTGCGCGGCAGCCAGGACACAATAATCAATGACAAAATTAGGTTGCTTTAGAATTACGCATCAAAGACATAACATACATAACTAAAATACACAGCAATCAAATGATATTGAAACCAACTATTTTTGTGAGACTTTTCAATCCCTCTAGCTTAAGAACCCACTATCTACTTTTTCAATGCATAGCATGCCGTACTATTTAGACCATGTTGGCTAAAATTTGGTGGATAAATTAGTATTCATAGCTGCGATTAAGATCATATTTCTTCATGCTTTGCTGGTTCCAATAGAAACAATGCGTTTGTTACCTTAATTAAATAAGACCAAAGTTTTGTATAAACTTTGGTCGATGCGAAATTGATCTCTGAGCGGTCTCCTTTTAGCCTTCAGAATCGATATTTGCTGTTTACTGTTTAGGTCAAAATATTATCATGCCGCTGTATACTGAAGACGCATTGGCAAACTAGAGAACCTAATCTGTGGCGGTATAAACCTTTGGCATTGTGTTTTTGTCTGAACAGCTGTGTTGCCGGTCAGTTTTGAACCAAATTAAATTTAAGCAAAGGCAACTATATGCAGTGGGTTTTTCCTGAATAGTTGACTGACAAGCATTTCTTAGGATATTGCTGCTGTTCTTATAACAAGTAATTCACGTAATGAACATTGGTTGGCATCTCCTTTGCGTGCTTTTTCTAGCACTGTTTCCCTCTGATGCTGCTCCAGGTAAGATATATGGCGTCAGGACCTTAGTTGTTAAAGTTTCCGGTACTAAAAACTTTCTATACTGCATATGGAAATGCTTTGTGTTGGTGTTGACCTAGGGAAGTTAGAGAAGAAATGTATGCATTTTCAAATATCGTATGGAAATATCATATGGTATATATCATAGCAAGAATTTTTTCATGCATGTCAGGTTTACACTTTTAGTATATACACCTTGCAACATATATAACGTGTTATGTGCAGATGGTCCCTAGCAATGGTTTAAGCAGCCCCGTTTCACTTTGGAGGACTCTTCATTCTTGTAGATACAACTAAATTCTCTTGGTTGCCTATCCTTTCCTATTCCTTTCAAACACATTTTCTATACATTTCTCAAATTATCCAAAAAACTGGCCAAGCCGGGTAAAGTAAAAGACACCATTATTAAGAACAAAAACAGAACTTTGATGCTGCTTTTTCTTGACATAATATTTGACGTCAAAAAGGATGTTGTCTTCGTGCATGCATTTGTTTTCCATCCATAACGAGTTTCTGGGCTTCATTTACAATTATTTCGCAACATTATTTTTTCAATACACCCCTTGTTCAAAGTGCAGCAAGGTATGGTTTAAAGAGCATTTTGACATTTGGCTGTGACATTGTGGTAAATCTTTTCGATGTAAGGCTGAAAATAAATGCTCATTACACACTTTTGCATGCTCTGACGTTATTACAACATTCAGTGTTTGAATTAGGTGCGGTGTACTATAATTTCAATTAGACTCGAAATATTTTGAAATGTCTATTTCGAGTTTCTTTGGGTAGACTTTCTTGAACAGTTTCACACAACACTTTGGACTGATAAGTACCTTAGCGGCTTTATGCCAATATTCCCCTGTCCAGCTGAAATTTTCAAACAATCCTCAAAATTGGTCGCAATATTTCAGGATTCAGAAAGCACTTCGAATTTATACCCCGTTAAATTAAGAAACTGCATAAGTCTTCCTCGGCTATTTGCAAAATTGATAAATTCAAAGGAAATGGAGTGCCAACAACTAAGGCCCAAGTAGATGAAAGAGTAAAGCTTTTTTTTATAGCTGCCTTTAATTCATTTCTTTTACATCACAGAACAAATGAAGTCCTTACTGTGCTTACTTCGCATGTGCTCTGGCTCTGTGCGAACGGTTTTGATTGTAGTGTACAAAGTTCTGCTGCGAAATTGAAGCATTTGGTTTCAAATAACTGTTTATTTACATAAAGTTAGGGCTTGCTGCATTATGCTTAGATTGACATAATGTCAACCTTTTGTGATGAATTGAGCTTTCTGGATGTCAAACATTTGTGTAGTGTAACGATGATTTCCTTCTGATTTTCGTTGATTGCTCTTTTGGATGTGCAGCGGCCTGAGCATCATGTTGGAATCAGTGAGAATTAAGTGGCATACCAAAGTACATTTCCCACACTTTTAAAAGGTTGAAAATGTTTAAAGAAGTGATACACGAGCAAGATGGCCAGGTATAACTGTAAGAACTGTAAAAATTATCAAGTGTGGCGGATGACAATAGCAATATGTTTATATGACTGGTTGCTCCCAGTAAGCATTTAACTCTTTTTGACAGCGTTGATGTAACCAGACATTACAAATCCAGCATGATATGCTTGATTAACTATAAATATCTTTATCAATGTTGTACTTTTAAGGTCTGAGTGTTATAAATTAAAGCAAACTTTTTGCTTAAACGTCCTACGCACTTGAAATGTTAAGAAACGTTTTAACGATTTATTTTGCTGTAAAAGTAGTGCATAACTAATACATTACTTGCTCTCCAATCTTGTTTGCCATCAATAACGAAAACTTGCCTGCGTCAACATTTGCAGTGGATAACATGTTGCAAGTTATTAAAAACTCTACCAACGTCTTTTCTGTTGTAATGGATTACCAGTACCTTTGATGAGCAAGCGTTGGACAAGCGCTGAGAAACTGTTAGTTAATTGCTTTCTTCCACGCAAGCTTACAATGCTTGATGTCTCAATAATCTTCTTGTGGTACAAAACTTGAAAATCGCCTTGAAAATGTGCGTCATTGTACTAAAAACATACTTAAAAGATTTTACCGTCTGACACTCTTCAGAGTATGGATCGTCAGAAAGGGAAGTATACTAGCCAATCATAAACAAGAAAAGAAACATTTTCATTTTCATTTTCTCTTTCTTTGTTTCCTTTCTTGTTTATGATTAACTAGTTTTAATACATGTTTCGTATAAATAGGTTGCTATATACATATACTTTCCTTTCTGACGATTCATACTTGGAAGATTGTCAGACGAAAAAAGGTTTTTAGTATGTTTTTAGCGCAATGTCGCAAATTTTTCAAGGCGATTAATGTCTCAACATAATAATAAGAATAGTTAATCGTAAATGTTTTTTCTGTTTTGCTCTAACATATTGTATAAGGCATAACTATGTGCTTTGGTCACTTACTGAAATATCTCTTTCAAAGTGTTAACAATATTAGGATCTAATAAGTATCAATACGCTGTTTCTGTAGTAAACAACTTTTCTTTCATACTTCTTTGTAGTTTCGGAGGGAAATACCCTAAGACAGAAACGTTACTGGGGAGACTGCAGCATGTTCTGCGAAGCCACTTGTTCTTGCCCAATACCTCAATGTAAACCAAGATTCCGAGTGATATGCTCATGGAGATATGTTTGTCAGTATCCTCAAAGAATGTGTTCAAAGAAAGGAAAATGAAGCATCTCATTCAATGGAACGAAAATCGATGTTATACTGTTGGAAGGCATTTGATCTGAGTTGATAAAATTTAATTACTGTAATTCTTACTAGATAAAAATAGACTTACCAATTGCAAATTACAATTCGTAAAATAACGAAGAAAGAAAAGACTGGCAAGCTGGTACATCCAACTACTGTTTTAGCAACCATTCACTAATAATGCAGGCACTTGTAGGATCTTTCTTGCCAGACACTATTGCCTTCGACAAAATATCTGATGAAAATTATGAAAGCGTAATACTAAATTTAGTTTTTGTGGCTTCGTTTTCTTCAACTTGTTCTAGGCATTTGTCAAGATGTCATTACGTCTTCAAATTTTGTGTTGCGTGTAAAATGGAGGAACAATTGTTCCTGAAAAGAATCTGAAGGGAATATCACTACTGAAAATATTATAATGAACTGATGGAAGAAATAGAATATAATTCAGCAATTTTATTGACACTGCCTTTTCAGTAAAGCCAATATATTTCATGAAGCAGCAAACAGAAACGTATAATATGCGTAGCAAATATATCACACAGCAAACAGAAAATTCTCTACTTAGGCCAATGACTAGTTGCACGTTTGTTACAGAACGTTTTGTAATACAACAAAAACCTATAAAATTGGCATTTCCGTACACAAGGCATAATTGATGAGGTGATCAATTTAACTCATGGAGTCATCTAATCTGACCAGGACAAACGCCGCGGTCGTGATAAACTGTAGCTTCACAGTTTGGCAAGACTAGTCATGACATCACCGCCGATCTAAAGTGCACCGTTATCTGTCACAGCACTTGAGACCACCACCTTAGACTTAGAACCGACAAACAACATATCTACACTTGAGAAACTCATCACCTTCACGGAATTACTTTGACTATTGACACTGATAGCAACACTTTTTCATTTTATTCAATTCTTGCACATTTTTCACTCATGTGTATATTTTTTCTAGACCTTTCTTCTTTCTGTGTCTTTAAGGATATCCATTTTTATGTTTATTATCCTTATTAGGTCGGTGCAGATTGGCTCACACTATGTAACTTTGGCCCTTCTTTTTCAAAATACGAGCTACGTAGTATATGATGGTTATTTTGTTGCTTAACTAAGGCCTTGTAGGGGAAACGTTCAAGACTGGATGATATCCTTGTCCAAAAGGCCGGCACGGCTACAAATTTTATATTTTAGTGGTTATTTACTGGCCCCATGAGGACACAGTTTTGTGAATTACCACTTGCTCTTCCCAAACTCTTTCAGTCCAACAGAAGCTAAAACTTTCTTTGCCTACACAGATTGGTGTGCCTTCTCCAGTCAGTCGAGAGTCTTAGAGAATTTTATTATCTAAAATATAGTTCTTTGATACAAGTGCAACAAGATAAGTGCGTATTTCCGTGCAAACTAGACAATTTTATCCAACAAATATTTGAACCATAAATTTTTGTAAAAACAACCCACTTCGTGTTTTTAAGACTAAAGTGGGTAACTCAGAGGTCGCGGCAGACTAGCGACCTCAATGAGCCTGCTTTCTTTGCGCCAAACGTCCTAGACGCATCTCTAATAAAGAGTGAGCAATGAGTCCCTCGGCATTCATTCTCCTATACTTGGGTTGCCTTACGTGATTTTCACTCTTTGTTCAGAGCACCTTATCTCCCTTAGCCATCTAAGCTGCATGCAGAGATGTGAAAATAAGTTCCTTTTGGTAAAAAGTACCGTAAAACGTTGCACAGGTCCAGAGCTGCCCAGACAGCTTCATGATCCACCGGAAAAAGAAGTCTTATACGGTAAAGGAATCTGGAGGGAGCTATAGTATACATTCTTTCAAGGGTTTATTCTCCCGTTGATAGGTTTGTTTTGTCCTTGAAGGGCACCTGGGAGCTTTTCTTGCCATATATCATCGCTGCGAGGTCAGATAGTACTGCATTAATATTATACTAGTAGCGTTCATTTGAGCTACCTGATCTCAGAGCGTAAAAGCCCCTTTGCACGAAAAGAATGTTTTGACTTGCACAAGAATTCATGGTTTAAAAGGCAGTTGGTATTTATAAACTAAATTCTATAACCTCAAATGAAAAATTAAATATTTTACTTTACCATCTCAATGTTATGAGGCCAAAAATGGTAGAAGCAACAAATTTATAAGAGATTATAAGATTTATAAGATATATTATATTGCTCATATAATAAGTAAGCTTACTTGTCTAATCATCCTTCCACAAATTAGGATTCGACAGAAGATACCTGTCACTGATACCTAAGTCACAAGCTAAAAAGGTGCTTATATCTGTGAGACTACTGTAAGATGCAATAATAGCAAAGGGTTGAGGTAATGTTTTAAACTGGTTTAAAGTCTGACTGAAGTCGACAAATTATTATACACTATAGTTTGCATCCAAATAATAAAACAATCCTAGAAATGCGGTGTCTATCTTAACTTAGCAAATAGTCATCTCTAATTCAATTATCACTTTACGTTGTTCAGGCGTCATGACATTTCATCCAATAACTGTAATCGGCCGCAATTAAAGTGTCCTAACCGCAGTTTAAATACATTGGGCAGTTGTTGGAGACAAAAATGTTGATTGAGTTTCAGCAAATGGACTGTTCTTGCATTGATATTTTTAGAATTATCAATGAAATAAGCGAGATCAGCTTAACCATATCAAAACATTTTACTTTTCAGTGTTCAATAATGAATCTACTTATCTTTTTATGTCTGTTATAATGACTAAGCAGTTTTAAGTGCTTCCGACCTGTAAAACTGAAAATACATAATCAAAAAGAAATTCAAGACAAAAAAAACATCATAGATTCTTTCATCTCAGTGTTTTTGTCTGGGATTTTTCAATTTCTAGTTCTCGGATCATTTGATGGTGGAAAAAGATATTTTTTGGAATGCAATGGCATGCAACTCTATTTCAAGCATACCAGCCTAATACTGTAGGTAGCTACCATGATTCACAAAGGGCTGCATAGGCACATTTACAGCACTCATTTGAGTATTGCTACTAAAGCACACTGACATTTGCATTTTGTCAGTAAGAATGACCAATCCAGTGTGATCAACTGTTTAGATAACACTGGATTTCATAGTTTCTTTGTCTCGAGCTAGTGTAGTGATACAAATTATAAAATCCAATACTCGCCTCCAAGTACAAAATCTTTCGTTAGATTTCCAAAAAGATTCGTGGTTATATCGTAGCCAATCCTGTCATCGTTCTTGGTGAAAGACACAGTTGCTATGGGCAAATAAGGAAAACATTAGCTTCAGTTTGATTCAAATGGTTACTGTGGTAGATTCCAAAAGTGTCGGAAATCTAAGGGACTCCCTTCTAGTACAAGAATGTCAAGTTTCCACTGAAAACTACAAATTATGTTTATGTATTTACGCTCACTAAAAGTAGCTCGTTTTGTGTAATATTATTTTATAACTGAAAACAAAACTTACTTTCGTGGCTTTTCCACATCCAAAAGCAATTGGTGTTGCATTTAAAAAATGAAAAACACACCTGTAGCTTCAGTAATTTAATCTTTTGTGGTTTTCATAGTCTGACTTGAGGTTTTAGAAGAACAGTCCATACTTTTTTGTCTATAACGTTGAAAACCGGTGTAAACAGACATTTATGGACCATGAAACTTCAAACTACAAAGTTGTGTTGAAAAGCTTTGTATCTGAGTTACGAAATAGACTTGCTAAATAAGTTAACTGGATTCTTGTGATTGTTACTTTCACTAAAATCTAGTGCTAAGCTCATTAAGATTTAACTCTGACCTATTAGCTCATGAAATGAAATGGCTTTTTCCGGGGAACAAGGGTTGAAGGTTAATGAAGAAGAAATTCAACTGATTTTCATTTTCGTTATATCTTGACAGTAGCAATAGTTTTTAACACTACTGACGGGTCTTCAAAATATGTATCTCTATTACAAAATAGCATAGTAAAGATTAAAGTTAGTTGTGCTAGGATGGTGATGATTCACTTCTTAGAAATACAATCAGTATGTGTTAATTGACTTATCTTAGAGCAGGCAAATTGCCATATTTCGCGAATTACTGCAATAAGTACAATTGGAAAGCTGAATCAAAATCTGTAATGAATCAAATGTTTTCAACTTCGATTTATTGAGGCACTCTGTTCATAATGCGTTCGTGCCCTCATACACTTCTTCCTTCTTCCTTCGGTTAAAATAACTTCACTCCTGTAAAACTCACGGAGGAGTAAGCAACAGTATTTCAACAATGAATTGTTTGGCTTATAGTGAACACGAAAATACAAGATCTGAGTCGCTTTCCTTCTATTGGCTATTACTTTTATCTGCTCCCTGCTGACGATTTCAATATTAGATCATTTGATGTTTAACAAAATCACATGTTGATCAATAATAAAGAGTCGTAAAATGTCGATAACATAAATTCAATGACACTTCAAGCCATTGTTGTTTTAGAATATGACTTAGTGATAACCCGACTTGATTTCTGTGACCTTCCAACAGTAAACTATGTGGAACTGTCTGTTTGGATATTGCGGGAATTGCAATCTTTTGTTCAATAAAGTGAGATTATCTTTTCAGGCGTGACTTAATCGCCAAAGTAAGATTCTGATGTAAAATTAATGCTGAGATAGAGATGTCCGCGCAGTATTATGGCTGCTAGACTTACGGACGTTACCCAGAGTTACAGCGAAATACCATAAGCATAGAGCTAAGGGTCAGTTTGAGTTTTTTTCCGAGCTGGAAAACCCTAAAACAAACCGACTTTTATCTGATCAATTTAACTGCAAAAAGGGGTTTCAATCTCCTTTGTCGTTTTATCATAATCTTTTATCACTGTAGAGATATGATCCCTTCAGATAGACCGCTTGATAACATAGAAGCTACTATAATTTGAAGATATGAACTTTTAAATAAAAATCAGCTAAAATGTCTTTAAAGAAGACTGAGAAAGGAAAATGACTAGCAATATTGTCAAAATATTTTAAACATACAGGCACAATATAGCCTTCGTCTTAGCAATTAACCCAAAGAGACAAACCCGAATACGCTTTCTTCTCAATTCTTGTTACATTTAATATATTCTATATTAGAATGAAAAAGTAAATTTATTATTCAAAGAAGCATTAGATCGTGTATCAGTATAAACGCACTGTCTTTGTTAATGTTAGTGTTTAGTTTTAAGTACAGCCAAAGTCGATTGTACCTCTACCTCTATTTTGTCAAATTTGTGTAAATTGCCTCGTTCAAAACAATACTGCTACCAATAATAAAGTTTCATAACCTTTTTTCAAACAAGGGATCTCATACGTTATTAAACTAAATAAGGAAGAGTCACTAATGACCAGACTTCTTTGTTTGTTCTTTAGATTAGTTTTGCTATGTAAGCTTTACTATTGAGGAAGTAAGTATTAGACGAGGTCGTGATTAATTAAAAATTGCAGAAAGTGTGAAATAATAATCTATGATCCTAAAAAGGACATAAGGAAGAAACGGTAAATGTAAGCAGATATGCAAAGTGCACGACTACCGTCGTGTCACCTTAATTTTGGTAGTAATTATTTTTATCGATAGCTCTTTGCTTGTTTAGATTACATGTTATGATCACAACAGTAGTCCATGATTCAAGAAACTACAATAAGCTGAAATGTCACTTTCATTTTGGAATAAAACGATTCACAATATACGAGTTCTCCATCTACGATGTTTTAGTCTTTGGGTGACGTGAGAAAAGTAGCAAGTACGACTGTCATATAGACTTTGTCATAGCTAATTAAGATACTTTGATGCTCTATAATTGTCTATTTTGGATAAGTTACTTTTTCGTCTGCATAATTATTTATTTCATTTTGACAGTTTGTTTGTCAGGTAACTCGCTTTGGAGCTCGGCCTCTCTTTTTCCATCATATCACGACGACCTTGCACATGGAAAATTCAGTGATAAATTGTCTTCTTTCAAAAGAACAACTTCTATAACATTAGCTATTTAACTGACTTAATTGTACATTAGCATAGCACAATGAATAGTTGAAACCCGATCTTCATTGGAGTAAAACCAGAAACTCCAATAATTATCAAGGACGATATTGGTGTCTTTTCTCGACGCAATTCCGGTCCTAAGACAACAAGAAATCTTGTTGAATTTTCAAAGCTATACCAATGTTTGGCAAATGTTCACATGAAAGCGAGTAAACACTTTTCATGGATTTCCTGGCAGTTGTTCTTAAGTATTTCAAATATTTTGGTGTTCACAGTGGTCAAGAATGTTCCCTAGTAAGATACACCTGTCTCAGCTTCCTCTCTGTTCTAAAATCTTATTAGTTAACTAGGGAGTTAAGTTAGCTATCTGTACCATGTTAACAAAACTTAAGTCGGTATTGCTTGGTTAGCTCATTAATATTCTTGCAAAGACTCGCACTTTATTTAAGTGGGCATAAAGAAATTCTATTCCAATTAGTTCTAAAGTTTTTCTTCCCCTTATTCTTAACTTACCAATAGATATTTAGCATCTAGAAGTTAGCATACAAATTGTCGACATATTCCATATTGTTACATACATTGATACGGAAATATATTTTTGATCGTTAGTTATCACAGGATACCAGACAATCTGATGCATGCAGCTGTCTGAAGATTGCAGGAATGTTGCAAAGCCACTACACACCAAGATTGCCTAAAATTCATTACTAACCTTCTAGACATTTGATTGACATTACAGGAAGACAATGTCAGTAGCACAGAAATTGGGATCTGCATGCTGATACGCAGTTATTGAATACAACAATAAATAAATGATTGACGAGAGAGAACTGGCAAATGATCGTAAGTCAGAGGACATAGCTCCAAATCAACTCACTTCAATTTTTGTCGGTTGCTACTTGGTTTTCGTATGAAACACAAATCCAAGTAAACGACCGAATGATTATTCTATATTTTTATAACTTTTTCGTCAAAAGAAACGGAGGTTTCATGAAGTGTATGCTTATGCTAGTCTAACAGATTGTAGTGTTGAGGATGCAACTAATCGTATACCGTGGGATGGCATTAAAATTAACTTCTCAAAGCAACTACAGTGGTAATAAATAGCAAAATATTTAAAGTAAAATGTGATTACAATCAAACAAACTTAAGAATCGAAATATCTAAATTTTAAGGTTCCAAACTTCAAACTAACATTAAGATTGTCCCACGATGGTATTGGCAACGGCATTAGCTCAAGCTGGCTTGTTGGTTTCCTGTTGCAGCTATCTGACTATCTTGAAACTGAGTGATATATTTAATGAAAAGGAATATTCTGAAAATACACCTTTAAAGTAATTTTACTTGAAAAGGTTAAGCGGATAAACTCGGATAAAATTATGTTTTACATACAACAAAGGGCCTTATCATACGAGGTCTGTTGACTGGGCTGGCCCGCTCGAACAGGATAAAATTTGCTCGCTATCACAAGAAATTGTCCCGTCCCGGCTTGACGGGCTCGAGAAAATCACGATACAATCTTTTTGTTTCCCACAAGAGTATTTGAAAACTTTTCAGTCCGCTTTGCCGAGCTGGAGCTATCAAATGGAAAAAGTTTAGGTCGTTTAATCGGGATCCCACTTGGCAAAAGTTAGATCTCCGTTAGCCGGGCCAGCCCGGTTCTTGTGTGATGGCTTGTTACGTTTTACGATAGCCTATCAATAAAAGCAAGAACTCGGCAAACAGGGCCAGCCTGATATAGCGGGCTGAAATTTCTCATGTGATATGGCGGTAAATAAAGCTAAAAAGTTCTTTTAAGAAATTGTTTCAGTTTACATGTTTGGGATTTCAGCATATTTTGAAATCAATTCTTTAACAAAGATGTGTGATTTTTAATAAAGTATCAATGAGTCAATTATTTCTTCCACTCAGACTGTGGTTGATCAATTTGATTTCACTGAAAATTTGACAAGTTTCTATCTAATCAATAATATTGGTAGTTGTCGGAGAGATGATTGACATGCTATTAATGTTAAAATTTGGGAATTTTGTATGAAAAACAAAATATGGTTAACTGCAGCTCAACTTCCCGGATCCACTAATGTAATTGCAGATTCAGAATCAAGGAATTTCAAAAATTTACAAACGGAATGGATGTTAAATCCAAATACACTTACACAAATTTTCTGAACAAGGTTTTTCTTTGCCAACTATTGACATTATTTCATAATTTTGGAGACAGGACACTCAAACACAGTGCAATTCCAACTTACAGATGTGGATTGAGTATTGCAATGAAAGACACCTTAACATTTCTTCGTCTTCAGTTCCTGAAGTATTGAATTTACTTTGTTTTTTGTACCATAAGTGTCTTTCTTACAGTGCTATATTTAAGTTACAAAGTCACCAGGCTTGTGGCCACTTTTAACAATGAACCCTTGCAAGCTAGTGCCTTTATTTCCTTATCAGCATGCTGAAAATGATCTTTGCAAATTGAATCGGGTGAACAAGAAATCAGTTTAGGTCGCAAGTCGTCGAATTCAACTTTGTCACCTGAGACTATTTCTAAAATATTTTGATCAGATGTAATTTCCTGTCACTGAGTGAGATAATGACTTAATTCACCTGCTCCAAACTGCATAACTTCATGCTGAAGATACGGGAGAACAATATCAGAAATTGTTTGTGCAAATTTATTTACCTGTTGAAGAGTTTAATTCCTTGTGAACCTCTTCTTTTCAAAAGAGTTGGTTTATTTCGGGGGAAGTGTTGTCTTTCCCCGATAGCCTAAAAAAGGAATTTCGAGTTTGTGTAGCAGTACGCTGTCTAGAAGATTGATAAAAACAAGATCGCTGTCTAGAACTCCTCTGATAATTGGGAGCAGGGTTAGAAACGTTTGTAGCACTGCTAACAATTTTATAAGTGGCTTGCAGCTGTTTTAAGTCGTTTACAGTGACTGTGACTGCAGCTGAGGCTTTAACAAGAGTATTTTGCAGAGCAGAAATTCTTATGTCATTTTTCTTTGCATTAGCTCCAAGTTTATTCCAAATTTCTGGCTTGCCCCTTGGGGTTTGAAGAGAATCTCAATTACTTTGAGGTGGGTTTGTCTCCAAAATTTCCTTGCATTTAGCAATTTCAAAGTCAACTGTCAATTTACCGTTAGTTATTTTGGCCAATTGTGTTGCAAAAGCAGGGCCTCAATGTACCTCTGGCATTAAAGCATTATCAATGGCAATTAATAGAGCCTTATTCTCTACCTCTTGTGGGTGAGTATCGAATTCTTGCCTCCCAAAGAGATTGATGGCATCATCAATAAGATAACGAAAATTATATGGAGGGATTCCTCAAAGACCTCTTTCGATAGATAACTAATCGAGGAGAGGGCATCCCTTATGTTATAACATATTTAGTGTGAGTGGCACTTAAAAGGTTATCATCTTAAAATAAGAGGACAGTAAAATGTTGTATGTAGCAGCCAGGCATATGGAAAGTATTTCTCCATATATAATTCGGGACAAACTGGGGACTCGTAACCTTATAAATTTCTGTATCCATGGTATCAACTAAGCTGGGCAATAACTAGCACTAATTGGTTTCAATTACTTTGTAACTGATCATGAAAAATTAATGACAAACCGCGTTTTACAGAATATAAAATGGCAGTAGTTCAATGTGCATCATTCTCCTAATTGCAAGATAAGAAGAGAAAAGGCTTTTCCTAACTCACAGATCATAGGCAGAATTTGAACTAATTTTTAACTTGTTCTTAAGATGCCCAAACTTACCTAGGCATCTTTAAGTTGCATTTGAAATATCAAAGATGAAATCAAATTTGAAAGAATAGCGGTGGTATGTCCTTAGTCAGTCGCGACCTCAAGTCTGGATTATTCGACTTAATATTACGAGAACAATCTGTTGAAAACTGTAGTTGCAGCCGCTTACGAAATGGTGCTAGTGGTGGCGTATTAGATAAACTAGCAACCTGTTTCATAAACATTGTGAACATACTGTGGTCATGCCATCTCTTTCTATCTGGTTCCGTAATTCTGTATGCTGTAAATACATTGTCTTGAACAAGTTCTATAGAAGGCTAAAATCATTAAAACGTATCTAAAGATTAGTTGGGAAACTCACCTTTGATAATCTGGTCGTATGGAGACGTAGTTAGTGAGACATTACATATGCAGCAGATTTGTACATGAAGAACATAAATGCATCACGCATATGGAGACAGTCTAATCTTGTTGACAACCAAATCAAACATTTTTGCTTTTGCTCAACGAACATCAAACGCAAGCCAGTTATCCGTGTCACATGTAAACGATCATTTTTGAGTGAAAACAAATTCTGAGTAGTTAAGTTAAATATTACTTCATTAGTTTTAGATATCATAGAGTTTCTCTGTATAACCTTGATGTTTAAGTTATAATTGCTCTTTGTGCCAAGGATGTCTTGAATAGATATATAATATAGTACTGTGAGTATGCAATGTGGCATATAGAAATACGTTTACTTTGTAGCCCTTGTAGCCCTTTTAAGGGAGAAAATTATCTACCTAGTTATTTTCAACCTACAAATTCGAGAGTAAGGAAAGGCAAAGGTGAGTACGTTTGTAGAAAACTGGGACCAACTGGACGCATCGGCTAATTCCATATTGAAATTGAAGGAATGGTCTTGTGTAGTTATAAAGAATTCAAGTTCTTATTGTGACCAAACTCACGTACACACGCACACACACAGAGCACATGTCACCACACTACACATACATACATGTGCTCTTATTCGAATTTGAAGTCATGCATGCCGCCCTCAGAATATGATGACTGGTGATGACTGGCCGCTAAATCTTTCTTCTTTGGTCAAAGTAAACAAAACGCATACAAGAAATAACGAGAGCTCTTAACAAGATTTTGAAACTTAAGTTGCGTTTATTCCAAATTGGTAGAGAAACGTGTTCCTGGTAAAAGAAAATAAGAGATTAGACAATGTAAACGACTTTTAATTAAAGTAGTAAAGAACAGATGAAAAGTTGTTATACAATCATTCATGTAGAGGCCACCAGCGATGTCAGTTTTATGAAATTAACACACGTCATAGACGCACTGGTTTTTATTTAAATGTGCTACTGATATCTAGTCTGTTGTTTCCAAAAATGTTTACCTATAGCTTGTAATTTTATCTTTACTTCCGTTTTTATCCAACAAAAGTGTGATCAACAGAATTGCTTTAACTACCTAGGTACTTGTTTAAAGCTGTGAGGTTATGCGAGAAGAAATCGTCCCGAGCAAGATTTAAATATCAGCACTCCAACGTTGTGACATCGACTCTTCAACCTTATTAATTATCAAAATCATCCGTCGCCACAAACATAATACTGTTGGCGAGGGAAGGTAACAGGAGGCCACTCTCATAAAGAGCTCACTTCCTAGTCAATTCCTTAACCCTGACATGAGAATCAGCTACGCTCAGTAATGAGTATGCTATAAATGATCATCCGTTGTAATGTTGGATGCGAAAGGGAGACACCAAGTATAAAAAATAAATTAATCAAAGCAAAAAGTAATCAATTCTAAAGTTACACCAAGCTTCCCTTGTATTTTGTAAAAAGAACCACAGCATACCCGTCGACATAATTCTTTATACTCCTTGCTACTTCTCTTAATGTAACGTCCTAAATAAACCGCTTAAACTTTATTTTGAAAGTACGATATCCATTTTGTAGTTGTGGTTTTCTGTGATAATCCGCTCAACTTTCATTGGTAAGATAAGGATTCGTACAATTAGACATCTGTGTTTCTGTCGTGAGAATTACTTTTACTGTCTGTTAAGTTTGTTTGCAATGTTAATATCAAAGCAAGTTTACTATTTAAAAGAATGGGGGATTACCAAACTAGCTGTCGCATTAAAAAATTGTGCGGAAAGAGTTTTGTATGGTACTACAGCGTGTAGAGCAAACATCCCCATATTGTTTGTGTGGTCTAGTTGAGAAGTACCTTGCAAAGCATTCTAATGATTATCTCTTAAAAGTATACAATTTTATTGTTGTTTCCGTGCGTTAAATCTCTTTTCATCGACAATGTACACCCTAAATGGCCAGGAATGTTCAGCACGAAGAGTCTGGGGAACTGCTGTTCACTATAGGAACAATGTAATACCAGACTCGTTTAAGTACTGAGAATGGCTCCTACCGTGTGTAAACGCAAACGTTGTCATAGTGATACTTAATAGACGACGAAACAGGTCAGAACTATGTAGTAAAATTTGAGGTAAAAGTAAGTTGAAATCTAGAACATTTAATAAACACTTAACTACTTACTCTAGCTAATACTCTCGCCACGCTCTATGCTCAATGTCATTAGAACTAAAATTCCCCCAGTATACTGCAAAGTTCAAAGCAGCGTTTTGTTCCGGATGCAAAGCTTGAAGAAAACTGTGCTCTACGAAATTGATGGTTGACCTTACTAACTTGAAGCAAAGAAAAAATCAATTCATCTCATGGGACATGGAAATGATTTTATTCCAGCTTTGTGAAAAGAAACAGCTGAGCCTTGTTTAATCATTAAGAAATCAATACGTTTATGCTACCCCAAATAAACAGAAAATACGACAAAAAAACATCCAACTGTTTTTCTAGAAAGCGACATTGGTCAGTATTTATCGTCAAATGTCACAAGAAACTTATCTAAGCTTAATCATATGCGTTTATGGACTGCAAGCAAACTTTGCTCATTGCTTTTTCGCTTTGTCCAAAGGACTGCAAAAAGGTATTTTTCACTAAGGTTTATAAGGCATCCAAGATTAAGTACATACTCGCTTACAACTTACCCTGATTGTTTTCTTCCTTTCATTACCTCAACGATAAATAAATCACTCGGAAGTAGCTACTTTGCCAGCAAATAGGAGGAGACTCTTATTCGCCCGAGTAACAAGTGATAATTCCACATATTTCAGACCTGTAAGTAACCTAAAGTTTATATAAACAACCGGCAAAACAGCAATAGCTAACAAATTTGGCTTACACAGGTTACAACATTGTGGACTACAATCAGAATACATGAAATTATACCGCATTGAAGAAGCACTCCTAGAAGTTCAAAAAGAACATTCATTTGATACAAAGACGTAATAATTTTACCTTTCTTGCACGGTCATTGTCGCTTGTAATCTCTGGTGTTGTATTAGCATACTTTGTTCCATATTTATAAAAAAGAGCCTTTGCAACGTACATTTAATAAGGTCGATTCTAAGAAGACTCCTGTGTCACATGGAATCTCACATGGATTCTACTTTGGTTCTCTTATGTTTATTGTTTATACCAGTAAAGGTTCTTATGGTGTCTTACCTCATTTCCAGAAAATGCATTATTCTGACATCACTCAGTTAAACTGCTCCTTCAAGTCCACTAATAGAGTAGGGAAGATGTTTCTATAACGTGCTCCATAAATTTCACATTACATTATAAAACAATCGTCTGATGGTAATAGATAAGCTCAATTGTGGTAAGTGTATGACATACCAGATTGTAATAGGACACTTTACAATAACTTAAACAGATACGACGTAAATAAAATGTATAAAAATAAGATATATAATTTTTAATATATTAAAATATATGTATTCAAGATGTCAAAATTGAATCTACAAAGGCAACACAAAAATAAGGCATGAGTACTCTCATTTTTAAGTTACGCCGTGCATGACTTTATTGACGTCTGAATTAAGCACATAAGAAATGTTTTAATTAAAGAGACAACAGAAACTTTTATTACTATTTGGATAAATGTTCTTACAGTATATCTTATGAGTTTCCATACATATCTGCTCGACAAACTACAACGGAGCAGCCAATTCTGTTCTTAGGAAATTTATATGGCACACAAAATTTACGAAGTCCGTTGCCTAATTGTAGAAGTTGGGATTAATTTTAAATTTACATTCTACACACGTTTCTTATATATAAGAAACATTTATATAAGAAGCGTGAAGCTCTATTGTGGTGGAAATTAAGGAACATTTAAGAAACATGAACAGGCTGAACTCCTGATTTCTTTAATTACGAAGATGTACCAAACTTCAACTTGGTTGTTTTGTTTAAAAGCTGAAACAATAAGCAATAGCATTGGTTTTAACAATTGATCATTTTGAAATTGTTCTCCTCTATATCTAAGCAAGTCCGAAAATGCTAAAACTCAATAAAAGGATTTGATAGCAAACACTACCTTTATTCACAATATTTATTGTTTTGAAAATAAAAAGGATTGGAATGTCTTCAACAACCAAAAAAATATTAAAAATTTAAACTGAGCTATTTTTGTCAAACATTTAAAAACCAATCCAAGTTGAAACTATGAAATATTAAGAAACAGTCAAACCTCAACTCAAATTTCTTGTTTCTTATATCATTCTTTTTCAAAGCATTATCTATCAGTATCGAATATACAGTTTTAATGTATATTTAAGGACAAAAGATGATAAGTTTTGATAATTTAATAGAGTTACATAATTTTCAAATACTCATACTTCTTAAAACATTGATATCAAAACTAGCCTTTTGACAAATTCCAAACTATAAAACAAATTTACTTTAATGTCTTGCTTGTTGACTTCATAGAAAAGCAGCATGAACTGGCATGCAAATACTGGTTTATTTCTTTAATGAAGTTTTTGTAAGATCAATCATCTAGCTATTTCCAGAAAAGGATAGATTAGTACTACTGAAACAAGCCTGTGTTCTCATAGCTATTATCTAATAAAGCAGGTCTTTTTCTATTTGGTAGAACATCGACAGCAGGTATATAAACTTTCTGTTACAAAGAATGATCGTTCAAGCCATTGTCTTTGCAATTAGAAGTCTGGCAGGTGATTTTTATTATTTCTCACACATTCCACCTGGCACTTGAGAAATCCTGGGGTAAAATATCATGATCAATAAATTCTAATGTTAGAGATTAAAACGAACTAAAACAGAAAACATTAGCAAGATATAGAAACACGAAAACAAACTCTTTGATCACAATATGAATTGTTTACTCTATTGACACGTCTCTTATTTGACTTCACTATCTATCAAAGTAAAACTAGCAACCTTAAAATGAATTATATTACTGTTCAAATCAAGGTCTTATTTTAAGGCAATTGTAACGTTGAACGTTAATTTTAGGGCAGTACAATATTTTAATTTGCACTTTACACCTTTCTAGCATTCAGCATTAACAATGTGAGCGCCAATAGCGAGCAACGTAGCTAAATTATATTAAATATGTTCATTATTATTGAAATATAAATACGTTTTCATGGAGAAAGAGCTCGTTAAGGTTAGGGTAACGCCTTGTGAGTTATTGTTTGTAAATAAAAGTATATATTTATGGTCCAAAAGTTTCGAAATCTGGGCTTTTGTTAGATATCAAACATCTTGTACTGGCAATAATAGAGAGATATGCTCATTTAAGAAAACTACTTTAGCATTTTATAAACTTGTAGGGGTGTTTACAATAACTTAACTTAAAAATATGAAGATAAACAAAGTTTTGTTATATTTTTAAGGCATATGTTGACAAGGATCTTTGAGAAGATATTCAATTGACTGTAAGCAAATTTCCTGAAATCAACATTGGCTTTCTTATCAAAGCGAATGCTGATATTTGCAACAGGAATTTAAGGCTTTCATTTCAACAAAGAGATATTTCGATAAAATAAAGAATCATTATCAAGGCTGAGGGAACCTGTTAAAAAACTAATATTTATCTTTTAGGCGGCAATCAAAAAGCCAGCTCTACAGAACCGTACCGAACTAATCGAATTAAAGCATATCTGATTGGAAAGTATGGTTTACCGCTTTACATGTTTAAGAACTAAAGCCCGATATTAAATGACCAGAACCAAGGCTATTAAGAATTATTTCTGGTCTTTATTTAGTCTAGCAAGTAGTCAAGAATCCATGAAACGAACTAACTTGTTTTGATTATTTTTAAACTGCGACGGTTATCATTCATTTTGGTGACTACAACTATTAGCTGTCAAGATACCATTATTGAACGAAAAATTACTGCATGAAATGACTCAATTTTTGTATATGATGAGCATAAATTTATAACTGTTGCTCAGCATGAAAACACAGAATGCAGAAATGTCACTTTGGCTCATAGATTATTATGTATTTTTAGGGGCTCATGCGTGGACATGGTAAACATGACATCGGGGTTAAAAATTTTCATGTATTACAATTTGCACTTCGTTTGTTGTGGTTCTTACCATTCTACAAAACTTACATATTCAGATCGGTTAGGCAAATGAATACCTTCTAGTGATGCTTTTCTGCGTTTATTACTATTCCGTGGTGCAAATTTGATAATCAGTTACACCCACATGATGTCTTTTTACGTGAAGAAAAATCTAAAAAGAAAGCTTGACTGCGTAGTACGAGAAAAATCGGTTTTTAATTATCATTATCAATATGGAAATGCAACACTGTCATGAAGTAGAATTGAAAAGGACATTGGAAAAAAGACTTGCAGAAAACAAAGAAATTTCAGCAATAAGCTGAACATAAATTAACTAAAGTTGACAGAAGTCGGAATTGTAAACAAAGATAAACTGAATTTGTGTCGTCAGGAAAAGAAAAAATACAATACAGGACCCTCAACTATTCTGGAAGCCATTTTAACACCAGTTGAAGGATGCAGCTGACATCTAAAATTGGTTTATTAAATCATGGAACAAGGCTATTACATTATTGACTCAGACTAGTACGAATTGAAATATTGATGATTGTAAGGCAATACACTAAATTATTTGTAGACCTTTCCTGCATCACCAAAAATACACTCATATAATCAAATCTTCTTTATTTAAACTATATGGTCACACTAAACACTTAGCTAATTGCTGTAGAAAAAACTGCCTGGAAGAAACAATAAATTGAAAGAGGAGCAGACGCCAACAGCCTAAACGACAATATTAATGACTGCGCATGACTAGATTTTATGTTCTTAAACTCTTATGTTAAGTATCACTTAATTTGGCAACACTTTCAGCTTATGCTGTTAGGCAATCTACCATCATTAGAGAACACAGGACATGGATAACCAGAATATATTAATTCGAGGTCAATATTAGGATGGTTAAGAAACTGCTTAGTGTTTTTCAGAATGTGCACCATTAATCAGGTCATGCATGTGAGTTACAAGTTATTGAATAATTAGTTATTATTCTAAGACGTCTATTTGCACTTGTAGCTACGAAATCATCAAATCATGACCTCATAAATTCACCTCTGACAAACCACGTCTTGGTAGCTTAGTAGTCACAGCATCTACCCGGTAAGCAGAAGGTCGCGGGTTCGGCTCTCCCCCTGGACGTACGATTTGTTTCTCAGAAAAACAGCAAACTAACACTCATTTCAATAGCACTCAAATGGGCAAAACGAAAGGGTCTCAAATCAGTCATACAGTTATATTATCTCTCTTTACGATTTGATTGCCTTATGGGATAATCTATCAGAAAACACAGTAAACCAATATCTTAAGATTCCTATCTGCAGCCTCATAACAATTAAAGCTATAATCCTTTTCTATTTTAGTAAACTCGACTATCACTATATGATTAGTTTGTAATGCTGGGAGTTTTCAAAACCCTTCGCATGGCCGACGTGTTTCTTCCATGAACTGTTTTTTACTTCTGTTTTCAAATGTCTAGAAATACATACATTCCCATTCGCTGAAGGTAGTTTATCATAAAGTTAAATTCCTTCAAGGAAGCTACTAGCCTATTTTTCTAGAACGAAGTTATCCAGCTAAGACTGCGTTTCTTCTTGCTCTGACAACAAGCTTTCATATCACTGTTGATAAAAGTTTTCTGTTGAACGTAAATATCTACAAAAGGCTTATTTGCATGAGCTAAACGACTGACAAATGAAGATGTACTACAATGACTTGGCAATACACTTAAAAGCCCATTTTCATCAACACAAATCCTCCCTACTGTGATCTTGGTGAGCTTCATTTAATATGGTACAAAAAGTGTACGCAAATTAAGCATACTTCACCTGGCGAGCACTGCGTTCCACAAAAGCAAGCAATTTTTTTGACAACATTCTTGTAAGCGTTCTTTGTTGATACGTCTAAAACCTCACGAGAGACTCAAGACTGTCGTTTCAATTAAAAAGTGAATACCACTCAAGACGAACGTAAATGTTTGCGAATATAGGCGTAAACTCTCAACCCTCAAAGCAAAAAGTGGCTTTTCTACCCTTTATGAGGTTTTGAAAGTCGTGATTAAGTCAACTTTTAAATATTCACGCTGGTTGATTTGATAATCAGATCCGGGTTTCAAGACATTAGTATGGGAAATTCAAGTAAACTTAAAATCTTGCTAAAATTATTCCTAAAAGCACAGAAACGCAAGTCAAGATACCAAAATTGCAGTACTGTTGGTTTTGTAAGTATTTCTGTAACTCTCAGTATTTATACTGAATTTATAAGCAAATGATTCCATGACCTGAACATAAAATACTTTAGAAACAACTTAAAAGCGAGTCAATGACTACTACGCCTATGTCGTCTGTCAATTCATGTCAGTTAATATAGCTCTGCATTAGGGTTATTCACATTGAAGTAGAGTGGCCTGCTGTTCTCTATCACTGATATTCTATTTTCATAAGAATCTATATTTATCGAGTTTTTAATTCAATTTTTCATATACTTTATTTTGATCATTAAAGTTTCAACCATTTTCACGGCCGATCTTTTTCTCCAATTATTTCTGAAACTGTGTGTTGGAAGCTTCTTGTTTACTTTTATATTAAGATAATGTTTTCTTTGAATCTATAGCGCACGTTCTATAGAAATGATCGGGATAAACAGATAATGAACATATAATACTTCACCTCAAATTAGGTAAACAAAAGAGGCGCAGTGCATCCCCAGTTGAAGTATGAAAAAGCGATCACTTGGAACCATCAAGCTGGTAATTTGTGATTAATTCTGATCACCTTCAAGACTTAACACTTTCTTGAACGATGTCAAGTAAGGGACATGAAGGTCACCCAAAGACCTTAATGATTATAAATATGGTGTAAACCAAAAGAGAAAGCATGCTATCTTAGATCAACACAAGCACACGACAATCTATAATTTATGCTTAACATCCAACAATAAAATTTCTTAACAGAAAATTCTGAAGCATTACTACTGATACCATTGAGTAAAAAGACTCTTTTTACAAAACCTTTGCCACTGGCCTGTTAAAAGGGAGGTTCAATTGAACTTTTTACTGGTATGAATCTACTTAACGTTGTCATTCGACAGGAGTTTAATAACAACATTAAACGGTGCATTGTCGTGTTTGAAAAAATTATACTTCACAGCATGGCCAATTTACCAAAGTGTTAGTACTCCTTCAAACTTACATCTTCTGAAGAGAAAGTGTTTGAAACTTACGAAAATAATCTGTGACTTTTTACGTCCTATGAACAATTTGTCATGGCATAACAGAGGAATTTGACACAGTTACATGTCAAGGCTTGGAAGTTGCAACGTTCGTCTGGTTGTTGTTGTGGATAACAAGACATCGCCAATTGTTGATTTCCAGTCGTTACAAAGCTGCCACTTTGACCGGTCTTTGCCGTTGGTCTTTCATAAATTTCCTTTTGAGTTTGAAAGACAATAGTTTAGAGTTTTTGCTCCCTAATAGAAGAATACTAGTCTAACAAAACGACGCAAGCCAATTAACAAACTTTGATCCTTCAAACCAATTTACTTTCTCGCAACAAAGAGAAATCCAAAACCCATTTTAATGCACTAAGTATTATTTATAAAACAAGCTTTTAACAGAGTAGCGTGGATACGTTTACAATGCACTGCAGAGGTACACGTTTAAATATCAGATAATACACTATAAAGATAATAGTGATGTCCATTTTAAGGGGATAGAAGAATGTTTCTGGTATACAAGCTCGTCATGTCCTACTTGTAAATACATGTTAACACTTAATCATTGCTTGATAAGAGATGACGTATTGATTGGAGGACAACGGGCTAAGCTGTCCCTAAGCAAGGGCCTTTGGCCATAACAGCCTAAGCTCCGCACATGATGACAAAACAATTTAACCACTTCGATACCGCCAATTATTGCCTAGGGCACAAAGACCAACATTCTCGTTTACCAAAGTTAAAATTCATGGCTAGGACCCCGATTAACTGATCAACTTCAGCCATGTCTCCTTTACGAAATCATTTAAGAACATCAATAATTAGAACGACTGATGTTTGACTAAACCGACTATATGTGCCCCGCCCCCTCACCTCACTTCACTAAATGTACTTGATGGTTTTGGTAGCTATTTGGACGGATTCGGTCACCGAGGAAGGAGCAAAGCAGATACCAAAATATGTACACATGTACGTTCATTTACATAGGCATTTTAAAATAATCTTATTTCACAGAAACAGAATTAACAAAATCCCCCAGTAGACGCTTAAGTAGTAGTGTTTCAAGAGATATTAATCAGATTTATCATGTTAAAACAGTACACATGAGCTGTAAGTAAATGCCAATAAGCTTAGTATGATACATAACAATAGATCGCACATTCTACTTGTTGTTCAGTCAATTTGCTTATTTTCGGAACCGCAACAGCTGCAAGAATTTTGAAATCTTGGTTTGTATAATATCCAAGCGCCGCCGGTTGGTCACGAACGTACCATCTCGGGAAGAGTCAATATGACATTTCAACCTCTAAATGTAGATGGGGAGGCAATGCATGTGGTAAAGTAGATCCATAATTAATAAGAAAGCAAAATAGAACTCGTTTTCTTTAAGGCTCTAGCAAGGCAATTGTACTTCACAGACTACATTTATCAGTGTCCTTGCCCTTAAAATTAGGTTTTAAAACCCATCAGCGCCAGTACAAACAGTTTGAATTTATACTACCAACACAAATACAGATAGTTCTCACCTTTTCACATATGTTGAAGTCGCCCTATTCTCTTGTTTAAAAGACAGGGACAGTTGGTTTTACAATTACAAGGTTTAAAGAAAGATTGAGGAGGTTTATTGAAGTCCTGATTACTTTCTTTGCTCACATAATTTTCGTTTATAAAAGTACATTTTCACCAACAAAACAGGTAAAAGCATTGAACAACTTCTTAACAATTACACACTTTTTAAAGGAAGATTTAGATAAAATCCTACATAGAGATTTGGGCAATGCCAACCAAAGTGTTGTTGATCGATGCGATAACCGTTGAGAATAAAAGCAGCTACACTGTGCAGTTGAATCCTTCAAACTGGGTATAGGTAACTCTTTTGCTGTAGTCTAAATGGCTCGTGTTCCTGAATATAATCTCGTAAAGCTTTCACACGCTCATATTTATTACTAAATTGTAGCTCTTGAAAAAGTTCATCCTTTAATTCATGGAGAAGTAGTTTCATTTGATCGAATCTGATCACAGTTGTTCCCTCGCCAAGGCGACTCATGATAATATTGTCAACTATGCATAGACCAAAAATGGTTAATCCTGTAAAGTACATCATGTTTTTCAAAAAAATATAATCGTCTTTGTCGAAAACCAGTAGTAAGAAAAATCCACACCACATCATTGCAATGCCAACAAAATTACTTGAAATAATGAATCCGCTCATGTGGATATTTTTACTTGGAGGTTTATTTTGTAAAACAGGCATGTCCTCTATATTAATTCGAATTCGGTTTTCGTCCTGCCATTTTCGCCACTGTTTGTAACAACTGATTAAGACTGCGGCGTTTGCGAATAATAATTCTATTATTGTACTCCGAAGTGTTGCGTTTTTTCCCATGGTATCTTTTGAAAAACTGATTACCAACGCCAAGAACTCTAAGATTATAGCAATCCAAAATAAGCCTGTTTCAATAGCTTCCTCTCTATATCTTGGATCAAAAGTAAAATATCCCCTTGAACCGAGTAAATCTTGCCAGATTGCTTGCCTTTGCTCAGTTCGGTTAATGACATACTGTCGCTGTGTTACTCTTGGAAAATCAAGCAATCCTCCAATATCTCCCAACAATGCACTTCGACTGGAAGCTTCAGAGGCTCCCTGTAAGTTACTGCCTTTTAAACGGCTATCCGTTGTCTTCGATGACATTGTTTTGTCATTCAAGTTTACAACATACGTTCAGAAACATTCTTACAGTAAAGGTTCCATTGATTATTGGCTTACGTAAGCTATAGATACTTTATGACTACTGTGTTTGAATTATTTACATTCATTATCAAATCTATTTACCTGTGCATCGAATTTTCCTTGCTCCAACGTTCGTTATTGAGATTGAGAATTGTGAACAACGACCTGCTTTTCGATGACAAGGAAATGACTCAGTACTCTATCATCTGTGGCCTCGTTGCCTAGTTAATTGACATCTTCCAGTCGATATAAAGCTTACTGTTGTTTGTCTAACTTTAGGGGGTAGCCAACATTGTTTGTTTTTCATCCAAATTCTCTAATAACACTAGTGTACGTCCAGCTCCATGCTCAAGGGAATTTGGTCAAAGTCAATTCTGATGGCTAATTTTCAGTGTAAACACAGATGTACTAAACAAATCATTCCAAATTATTTCGATGAAACGTTGTCATCCTTCTAGCAAAAACTTTTCAAGAGACGAAATAGCTTCTGTTGAGGATCCAAAGTCCACTGCTTTGGAAAATGTAATCCTTCGTTTCATACCACAAACAATAAGCGTATAAAGGGTAGAATAGGGAGCAGCATGAACGTTAAATCGTATTGTTGTAGATTTGATGCTGTTAGGTACAGCTTAACATTGTCGATCTCGGTTGGAACACTACAAAGGACGTAAAACTACACAGTCAGAAATCTTTCGAGAAGATTTATTTAATAGTGTTGAGTTAGTCCTCTCCTCTTTACGGCTTTCCACTTTCCTCGAGAACTGTGATAAGAAATGTAGTCGATTTACGTGCTTAAAGTAGGAAGAGTTATGATAAGAAATGTTGCTCTGCCTCGAACTTAAGCGGTAATGGCACTGTTCAGTAAAATCGAATCAATATTTACTTTCTGCATTCTCCTTCCGTCTCCTTGCAGCCAACCGTCCTTCTAATAGATTCAAACTTGTTTGATAAATGCTGGGCACCTCTGTAGTCTTCTCTGTTATCCTTTGGTTTGTTTATCTATTGGTCTGACCCATTGTAGATGGCCAAGATAATTTTTTCGAAACCTGTCTATTACAACTGAGTGGTTTGCGGGATTTGAATAGAACAAAATTACAGGGTTTGGATCTAAATTCTAAATAAGATTTTGAATTAAGCTCTTTAAGCTTATCTCCCGTTGACAAATGTGGTGAGCAGGTTTTAATATTTCATAGGCTTGTTATTAATCTATTGAAAAGAAGTCTATTTTATCCAGGTCTTTCTCAAAAACTGCACTAGTGTGCAACTCCAAGATAAAAGATTCTGAGCTCAAAATAGTACGACAATAACACTACAGTTCACTTTTGATGGACGTATGTTAGTCATCGCTGTAGTCGAATTGTGATACACCCGTCTCCCCATCGAATGTCAAAGAACTTAAACAACATTGTATACCAGTGAAAGGTCTATACTAGACATAGCTGCAGCTGCTTTTTGGTACTCCGATCTTCCTTTAAAGAGTTAATGCACATAACAACAGTGCATATCAGTCTTGGTATTTCAATTTTCGTCTTGATAGTTAATGCACATAAGAAAGCTAAGTTATGAAAAATAAACATTTTACATATTGTAACATATTTTCAAGCCACCAAAATTCTTTTGTATGAAGTCTAAAATAGTAGTTTGATGAATAACAGTGCACTTGTAATTTCCCATTCTATTTTATTTATTTCATTTTCCACTCAAACTGTTGCTTTCTGTCAGTAACGTATGAAACGAAAATGTTGACTTTAACTTCAGAAATATTCCATTCTGTTACAAGGTTTGCTACTCGCTATTCAACGTTTTCAACTAGAAGATTAGTAAACCACTGTTATATTTTGTATTTAGATGATATAAACCAAGGTCCTACCCTTAATTCTATTGATGTTAAATCTCTCCGTCTTACCACTGCAATTGAAATGTAAAAGCTGCAGTACGGATAATAACTCTAGTAGAGTTGATGGTTGCACTGCAATTCGAATTCTTTACAGCAAGGGATCAATTATTATCATAGAAGAAGTAACACGAGGAGGAGAGAAATGAGGACATGTTAAAGACGACATGGTAGTGGTAGTGGTAGTAGTAGTAGTAGTAGTAGTAGTAGTAGTAGTAGTAGTAGTAGCAGTAGTAGTAGTAGTAGTTGTAGTAGTAGTTGTAGTAGTAGTAGTAGTAGTAGTAGTAGTAGTAGTAGTAGTAGTAGTAGTAGTAGTAGTAGTAGT
>JANTCA010088772.1:0-13903 GCA_024741275.1 Chironex yamaguchii | reverse complement strand
GGCCCCCCCCCCCCCCCCCGCCCACAAAAGAAGTGTCATTTGATAATCATCCGTCTGAAAAACATACATATATAAATTTAGCGGTCATTTAGAGGTCACGTTGTTGATTCTTACTTTGCTGGAATAATTTGCATAGAGCATTACTGTTACTGAAACAGTTAAATGTAACAAGACAGAGTCTCAGGGTCACTGTGTCCTCAAATGAGATTTTTGGCTGAAATTTTTTTATCTGTTCCCCATTACAGCATCAGTGTTAAAAAGTACTACATGCCACATGTTTTATCGTATTTCTGTCTCCCCATACAGCACATGCATGTTTCTAAAAATGGGATAATAGGTTATGTGTGACCCTGTATCAAGAGTACATTAAAACTGAATTGTATTTTTTGCTCAATTTTCACCATACTTTGTTCTGTTTTAGGTCAGTCAGATTGAGGGTGTGTACAGTATTCAAGACCCTCATTTTTGGACCCTTTGCAGGTAGGTGGAGATCGATCGTCTTCGTAACCGCACATTGTTACGCCATTTCATCCCGTGCATCGTACAGGAAGTGATTTTAAAATTGAATTGTCTTTTGGTGGTACCCAAATTGAAAATTGCTTTGAAGACATGTTTCATCTGACCGTTTTCATCTGACCGTTTTCATCTGACAGTTTTCATCTGACAGTTTTCATCTGACAGTTTTCATCTGACAGTTTTCAGAGTATGAACCGTACGAAAGTGCCTTGTATGAAAGTAAGGGGAAGAGAGAACAACACAAATTTATAACTGAAATGCTGATCCATTCTATTGGATCTTTAAGGCCTTTTAGGTCGAAAACTTGTTGACGGATCATTCTCTTAACTTCATTTTTTATTTTGCTTGTTGAACCCAGTCAGTTAGAAGCCTCCCGCCTGTTCTAATAATTTCTGGTCTCGCTTTCTGACGGCTCATTATGTGAAGAATGTCAATCAATAAAATGGGATTTAAAGAATGTCTCGCTATCCGTCTTTTCTACTGGATTTTGAAGTTATAAGTGTGTCACCAAGGAAGTCAATTATTTTGTGAGGAACCTATGGGCTGTAGCTGCATAATCCGTCGTAGGGCAGGCAGTATGCCAAGTTAGTCTGAACAAAGAAACGCCTTTCTTGTTTCATGTGATAGTCAGTGCAAATGTCATTCCTACTTGGCACATCCTCATTGTTACGACAGCAATGGCATTTTAGACTCATCACAAATCGTTTCAAACATACCTCACGACCAATTTCCTTAAAAAGTCCAACAATCTGGTTAATTGATGACGTCATCACTACGCCCGTTTGAGAAATGCCATGTTTCGCTCTCGCTGTGCTGAAAGCGAAGTTTTATATTCAAAAATCCGAGATGACAATAGAGGAGAAATAAGAATGTGTAGATTTAAACTAATGAGTTATAAATAAGCTCATGCCTGAAAAGTTCGGCAAAATGCATCCGGAACTTTGTTAAGAGACAAACCAACGTCGGCAGAAACATAACGTCTTTGGCGGAGGTAATCAAATCGAAGGCAATTAATGTTTGCCACTCGAATCTTTAATACAGGAAGCAGAATATTACTGTCATTACATAGTTACAGCTCGTACTTGCTGTTTGCTTAACTTTCACTGACATCATGCGTCCTTTTGAGAAAAGAAGCACGCCATCGAAGGTCTGTTAACTTTACCAGAGACTCTCATTTTGACGACGGTTTGTCGTAGGATACTGATCCCCTTCTGCATTTTCCTTACCTGGGTTTTCAGTCCTAAGACGATTGAAGAAAGATTTTATGTTATCCAATATTTGTGCCTTTTTGTTGTAGTAAAAACTACGTTGGTACGCTACGTCTGCTCGTTTCTCCCTCCACGGATTCATCATTTATCCTCAATCAAACACATTCCATATTCTCACAGGTTTGTATACAATTTACTTATGTTCAATTAATTGCAATCGATTACCTTTTGCTTTATACCCTCCTGTTCCAGTGTCTTCTTTGCCACTGCAAGCTTCAGAATTTAGGACGCTGAAATAGCAAACTTACGACTCAGGAAATCCCTATTTGCCCTCCAGCTGCACGTAGTTTCTGTAGTAGAGGGACTTATAGGCGCCGGGTTTTCCACAGAGGTGAAAGTGCTTATTTTATGCTTAGTAAGCTTTTGCGTTTGGTGTGTTTGGATTTTAGTGTCGTTAATATTATTTATAGCTTTCTGTATCAAAGCCTTTGTCTTTTGCTAATGGCACCTTATGGAACCGAAAGGTCCAGAACTGTGTCTAGCACTAGCTAGATGATTTAAAAAGTATTAGCAACTAGAAGTATTCCGAGAGTGCAAACCTCCTCCAATATAAATATTGAAATGACCTGCAATAAAAGGCGTCACGTTTACAGGGGTTTTGCTCGCGATGATTTTCGTCAAGATATCATTACCAAATATGGCTGTTGTAATAGATGATGTAACTGTGGTATCCCCACGAAAACGTATTCACTAGCTGCAGTTTATCGAGATATCATTTCAAAAATTTTCAAAGTGATCCAGAATCCAGGATTTGATCAACATCATCCCATAAAAAGAAGTTGGAGATAGACGGGCTATCGTTACACTGTAAAATTTCAGTACGATACGTTCATCATAACTTTTCGAGATATTTTGAAAACTGACCAGCCAGCAAAAAACAAACTCGTTATAAGGTAGTTAGTATGAAGTAAGCTGCCCCAGCCAAGATAAGATGCGTTTTTTATTATATTAGACTTTGGTATTCAGCTTTTCGGTCACGGAGTATACCATTGTGGTCTGTCTGGGAAAAAGAAGTGTTTCTGGTAACCCCCCGGTACTTATTTTCTATCTCATCCTGCTTTGCGCGAGGGGCAATGGAAGTGATTGTGGTTAGTTCATTTTGATAATAGAAATAAAAGAACAGGTTGTGATTGGTTAAAGAAACGTAGGACGGGAGTACTAAGAGATCGGAAATAACACTTTAGATATAAACCAGTAAAAGAATAGTAGTCATTGTTTTTTCACATTCTTTTTGTCTTTTTCTTTTTTGTTTATGATTACTCATTGCACTATTGTTCTCCTTAACGTACGTCTAAGGTTCTTTTGATTGTTTGGTAAAGGCAACGTTCAGCATGTTTGAGAAATTACATTCTCTGTTAGAACCTACATTGCTCAAAACTATCAGCTACAGAGCAATGACCTAGTGTTTTAAATCATTCGTTGATCCTCGTGAACCTTTAAAGAATGTTATTTACCTTAATTTTAAACAATCAATCCAGCACTATTAAACGTGCATCGATATATGAACTAAGTAAGGTTTTTACGTAGAGTAACACATGAAAAAGTTAGAGCCAAAATGTTAATGTTTTTAGTAACAATTCTTTGCTTGTGCTCATAACTTTAATGTAACTTTACGTACACCGTAATTATATAATGTCGAACACGGGTAGATAGTTGATTTTATTGTTTCCTTTACATTACAAATGCATGTGACGTTTTTGCTTCTTTTGTAGCTTGGAGTTAAACAGCTTTACGTCCAGATTGAGAATTCCTACTAAAAAATCTCATTGTCACTACAATATTACAAATAAGGATCCCTTTTACTTGCTAAGCCAACAGTTATCTCAGGATGATGGGAAACATCGTCATCGTCGAATTAATCCAACTTCTTTGTTACTTTATTTCTTATTACACGTATCGTTTGCTGGCAAAGTGAGATGAAAGTGAAGTAGTAGTAGGGAGGGCACTGCTAACACTTCACAGATTCATCTCCTTACCCTGCAAGTTGAAATTTTCTTTATTTCATGACCGAAGGGTATTGCAGTCAGCGATCCGGTATACTTAAACGCACTGCGCTTCGATGCAAATTTCTGTTTTATACCGAGTACGGAATTTGTACGGTCTCCGCGATTACTATTTCTGCGGAAGCCAATTTCAGCAGAAGCCACTGCCCCTAAGTTTGGCGCCAGAAATATGGTAGATGGTAGTGTTTGCCTCATCATTCCCAATTGCACGTGGGACTAGATAAACCACCTGGAAGCACACGGCAGCAGTCCTTATTCCAATAGATGACCTGCTAGCAGTAGTTTCCAAGCTAGATATATTTTGACTAATTATGATGCCCCCTCAATGGATGTACGAGGACGAACCTTGTAGACTTTGATCGCGTAAAAACAAAAACGGGCTTTGTTCACTGTTCCTTTCTCATGTTTAGGAAAGCGCGGCTTATTTGCGGTTGTGTCAGTTATATTATGTTTGACATATATTATGTTTGCCATAGTCCAGTAGGTTAAGAGTCTGTAGATTTGATTATGGCACCCTCTCCCGGAAAATTACGTATTACTTTTAGTCCCTTCTGTTTGAGTTGCCCTGAATATTAAAAATAAGTAATGTCATTGTGTCACGAAAATAGTAGATTATAGAAATGGTCTGGGCCTGCTCAACTTCGAACACGTTCATGCTCAAGAGTTGTGAAATTTCCATCATCTTAAGAAAGACTGACGCAATAGACGCGATATGATACTTATATGTAGAGAAATTGATATTTCTCTACTGACTACGTAAAACTGTGTGATTAACTATGAAATCGCTCTGAATTGTGTCGTAGTTGCTCGACAGGTATCTTATCCGACCATGAATGCGCTAAGATAGAAGAACCAACTTGTAAACTTAACGTGCAAATTCAACTTGATATCTTGCGATGGATATGTCTACGTCATTGAAAACGAATCAAGATTATGCATTCGTTTGTTAATACGTCTTTTTGCACGGAAAGGAAACTCGGGGAGAAGGATTGAAAGTGTACAAAGCTGAAAGTTTTGGATTTTTGGCAGAGCAACTATGTCTTCCGTTGCGAATAGATTTTGGTTTAAAAAAATGCTGTCAGTAGTTTTAATAACCGTTTTATTTTTGATACAGCTAGAAGATCTCGGAGAGCACAAACCTGCTCCAACCCAATGGGGGTCAAGTGGGATTCCCTAGCTTCTAAATATTCAAATGACCTGTACTAGTAGGCGAAATGGTTTCTTCGCAAGGATTTTCTTGCTAGTTGTAGTTTAATGAAGATATGATTACCAAATGTGGCAGCTGGGTTGTCCCCACAACGACTTTCGCACCTAGCCGTAGTTTTACGAAGGTATCATCGCCAAAATAGTGATCCAGATTACCCCCAAAATGTAATCGTGTGTTCCTTATCCCAGGTCGGACACTTCCTGAAAATTTTATCAAAATCATGCCTTACGTTTTTGAGTTATTTTGCTAACGAACAGACAGACTGACTGACTGACTGACTGACTGACTGACTGACTGACGGCGGTAATGAAGGTGTCACCACGCGAAAGTGGTTGCCCAACAAGAACAATGTTGGGAGTGTTTTTTGAACCTGACTAAAATTCCAATTTTGATATAAACATCCTGCTAGCCGAGCTGAACAAGTGTTGCTTTTATCCCTGTATCTTCATCCAATAGATAATGATATCTACCTAGATCAATCGCCAGAAATTACTCCTTACTGTCAGGTTCATCCCTATAATTCATGGTAGTACTCTGTCGCAGAGTCTTTTTGTGTAACGAACAACAGCAGATATATCGAAGTTTGTTTCATCCCAGTAACGAGACTAAAAGCTGTATTTATTCTTAATGCGTCGAGCTCATACGTAGGCATTGGAAACAACAGGAAAAGTTAATATAAAAGAACTGTTATTTATAATATAAGGAATTTATACAACGTTGCTGTTAACAAATAGAATGCCATTCGACAACAATTGATGCGAAATTATTTGTGGTATGATTGACATCGCCCTTTTCATATTTAGGGCTCGTACATTTATGACTTTATATAAATGAACGGAGGAGGTCATGCAAATTTCAATTTTCTGATGACGTTGATTTTGAGGGGTGGGTACGTGAATGACATTTCGATACGTCGTGAACAGATGGTTCAATGATATCGCATTCTTTTGCGGACATTAATAAATGTACGACCCTTTATCTACCAGATTGTGTCGTGGCGTGCCGTGTTAAAGATTTTGCCTACTACGTGGAGGTATTGAGAGTTTGATATGTACCTGTAAACCAACAACTCTCTTTTAACATCTTGGAGCCAACTTTAGATATTCTTGAAATATCCTTAGAGAAAGTGTATTCCTGTGTGCACCTCTGGATGTTAATATTCTCAATTCGCAATTTAGGTTTTAAAATTAAGTTGTAATTAAGTGGTACAGAGTATCTATCTTCTTTCAGATCTAAAGACGGATGATTTGAAGTGTGCTGGAAGATATAGATTATATCACCCCAAGTGGTAGTCGTCATCCTAAGAATTTAATAGTAATGATTGAAGCATGCTACGTATTTATATGAAGACAAAATATTATTTTATTAAGGTGCATGGTGAAATTACTGCAACACCCTTTGCGCAAAATGTGTTTCGAGTGAACAAGTAGGTGTGACTAGGTGTCCTTGACAAATGAAGTCAGGTTCGCATCTTGACTCAGCTGGTGTTATTTCTTGCCAAGTATTAGACATACAAGTGTCAACGTTCGCGCATGGTTTGGGACTTTTGTACCTTGCATTAGTCTTACCTTACGTAAGATGCTGTACTAAATAGCCACTATTATCTGATGGAGTTTTTAGTTTACCCTCTAATTATACAGTTTACTATTTTTATTAGGATGTGGTTTGATAGACTAGGGGAAATGATATTGACCATGCTATAGTCCGATAGACCAGAACACATATCAGAATTTAAAATTTAAAATTATGTATGAGAATGGTTTAAGTTATTTTCATACAGAGGCTTAAAAAACCTCAAAAGTTGTTCATTTTGGTGGTAGAGCTGAATGTTTTATTAATAACGAATAAACAACTGAATATAATGCATTTGTCGTTTGATTTTTGTCTCTTGAAAGTATTACTTTGCTGCACATATTCATGCAAGTGTTGTTATGCTTGACCTACCCTTAATAACAAAGCATCATTAACGGCCTCGTAATCCATCTTCTGTCTCCAGATTCTCACTTTTTTTGTGAAATTCATTGGCCAACGAAATTAGACTTATCTCATTATTATTTTTTAAGCTGTTAGTTCCTGGTCAATGTTTGCATTAGGTATTCGTTACCAAGATTAAAACTGCCAAGAGTAATCCTTTAAGTGAAGTTTGTACAGGTTGGTATACATATCCAGGGTTTAAGGATTACATGTGGGTATTTGATATCCAAATATTATGCTTCGGATTTCAGGATAGATGAGCTTGTGACAAAATGTTGAATATAGTGTTTTCATCCGATTTTTGAGACGGCTATCATGTATGGATTGTTTCCAGTAATAGCTTTATTTTCTTAGGGACTAATTGTCTTGAAATGTAAACACACAGCAAAATAGATAACATTATTAATTGTAGATCACCAAAATAGACAAGAGTCATGATTTTAGATCCCTGATCTGTGCAAGTAAACCCTTGAACCAATTTCTCCTTAAACCATTACTGATAGTCGAAAGGTTCAGGGAAGTGTCGTCAGATAGTTAAGTAACAGTTTTTAATATGGCACGTTCGATATACAGATAAGTAAAAAAATATACATTAGAGTCCGTTTACACGATGTCGGTAGCGTGCCGGTATTTGACACCGGTATGAAACCGGCCCGCCATTGGCTAATCTGTGATTTTTTTTCTGAAAGGGTCTGGTATGTAGCGTCGTTAAGACAATGGCTGTGATGTCACATGACCTATTGTGCGCTTGTTTTATCGTTTTATTGACTACTTTTTTCATTGCGAAACCGACATGAAGTCATGCAGTTATCCTCTTCAAAAGGGCGGTAAAGTTACAAATTTATTTTACTTTAGAGTTATATGCTAGTTCGCCCGTTTACACGATGTCGTTTACATACCGACATGAGGTTATGACCATCGATGTGATTTTAATCCAGATAGTCATATATCGACAGGTTCAGGAAAATGCCTGTCAGTGAGTTACGTAACAGTTTTTAATATGGACCGTTAAGTACATATACATCGTGTAAACGGGTGGACTGAAGATAAAGTAAATCATTCATAATATTTGAGTGCCGTGGGGCTAGTATATAACTACAAAGTACAAAAAGTATGCAACTTCACCGCCCTTTTGAAGAAGATAGCTATCCAACTGCGTGTTTTCGACCTACAAGGCCTTAGTCAGGGACCGCGGAGCGGTCTGTAAGTGTGTGGGGGGGAGGGAGGGGGGTAAAATCGAGCGAACCACTTTAGTGGCTATTTTGACTCTACTATTATAGACGTCACAACAACAAAAAGCACATTACTAGGGCTCAATGCAGATGCCGCCTTTGAGTCCCAGAAAAACTAATCTATCATTAGCGAATTCTTTTCAGCTCTTTCAAACAGTAGTATAGAACTAGTATATAACTATACAGTAAAATAAATTTGTAACTTTATCTTAATTTTTGGAAATGTGGTGGGCTATAGCCCCCCAGCCCCCCTGTTCCACAGTTCCCATTAATTATGCGATAGAATTAGGAATACGTATGACATATGCGATATATTTAAAGGAGGACTGGGACCAAACGAGCAGAGAAGAAAACAATTAGAACAGAGACAAAGGACAACAACAAAGGCAAGAATTGATCTCTGGAAAGACATTGAAAGAAGGAACAACTAAAGTAAAGGAAAATATGCAAATGGTTAGGAAATGTTAGGAGACAGAGAAAGGAAACAAGTATGTATATGGCAGTTAATGGAAGCCAAAGTCAAGATTTAGTCCGCGAGTGTAAAGTGTTCCTAAAATGTGGATAAGGCGTGTCTCAGTGGTGAGTCAATGGTGGTGGTCTCTTGTGTTGTGGCGAACGACAGTGCACCTAAAGTCGGTTGTGATGTGGTGGTTGGTATGGCCAAAATGTGATGCTACCGGTGTATCACGATGGTGGTGTGTAGCCCAGGTGTTCACGGAACCGCTCGGGAAAATCGCTTCACCTACGTCTAAGACGTCACATTTAGTTTATTTGATGATGTACATTGGATTCGTTTTGTTATATCGATAGTTATGGTGAATGTAAACAGTGTCCTTTTTGCCCTGTAATGGATGATGTGGTGTATGTGAAAACAAAAGATATTATGCCGGTGTCATGCCCGGAGGACAAGACTATGAATGTTTTAATGGAGTCACCTAGATATCACGGGATGAAATAGGAACTCTTCAGTTACAATTTCATGCCAGTGAAAGTACTGTGAAGGTATAACATGTAGGATATGCTATCAAAGACATGATCTTTTTCAATATCCGTAGCATTCTGGTGAATGAGTGATCGTCGTCTGATCCAGTTTTTGTTTCCTTGACAGTATCCACTAAGCAACTAACATGCTTTCCCAAGATTCTGACAGATTATCGCTGTCATCATCATCATCATCAGGGTGTATATCTCTCCCTACAGAGGAACCCCTCTCTACATTGCAACCATAGCTTCCTGTTTTTTTCAGTTCTGGACCATTTTGGCCCAATGTAGTGGAGTAGGTCATCATGCCATCTTGTTCTGGGGCGGCCTCGACGTCTTGTGTACCCGCAGGGGTACCATTCTGTTACTCGTATGGTCCAACGGTTGTCTGTTAGTCTTGCCACATGGCCCGCCCAGCGATGTTGATTTGTTCTCACTTGCATGATGACATCTGGTAACTTTGTTTGTTCTTGTATCGCTGCATCAACCTAAATTACAAAACAGCTCTATTCATTAGCTACAAATTGTTATTGCATCATGCTCAGTACTAAAAGAACTTACAGTTTAAGAAATGAAACAATATTGGAGAAATATAACGCTCTGACAATAACGTAGCTAAGGTCATTAGCTTTGCAAAGAAGATCCAATAACCCAGCGAGATGTCATCTACACAACCAACCAATGCAGAAACATTTTTGTTTCTTTGCACAATTTTCCTTGATCTTGACCTTACTTGGCTTATTGTTTAGGTCTTAACAATTCAGTAGCGTCGAGGTCATCCTGATAAAGAGCAGTACTGTCGAGAGGAGGGTAAATTTCTGGGACTGGGGCCTCGCAAGGGCCCGCGAAAAGTTTTCCTAATGCTAGACAATATCAATCTAGACACTTTTTGGATGCTCAAGCATGAAATATTCTATTGTTATTTCAGTCGTTGCAAAAATTTGAGAATGATTTCGTCTAAAACATAAAATTTTGAAATCCAAAAGGGCTCGTGTTGCTTATAACGTCCAGGCCCGAGTTAACTCTAGACGGGACTGACAAAGAGGAACCAATAAGTACAAAAGTAGTAGAAAATAATAACAGCAATAGATGCCGAACCCTTTTTATCATAGCATATTACACATTACAGCCATGGGAAAAACTATTATTATATTTAGATGAATTTTTAACACAGTATTGAGGCAAACATTTGATCCAGCTATTGTTGGGTTTAGGTATGCTTATAAACAAACTGTTTAATTATCCAGTATAGAAAAACTCTGTTAGCTTTTTTTACTTGTGCACATTTGGCTCTCCTGGTGTTCGATTTCAACTATTATAATTTACATGAGAATTATAGTAATAAATGGTTTCGTCTGTGTCCATGTTTGGGTACCTGCTGATCAAATTCGAGAGACTTGATAATGTGAAGAATTAGGACAAAGCAGCTGGCTTAGAACTGCGTTTGCAAAGTAATAGAGCTTGTTATGTACGAGGTTCCACTATGGTTTTATCGCGCTATGTGTGCTAAGAATATTTGGGTCTTAAGTTGTTAGCTGGTTATATCCTGTATGTTTCCACTTGGGTTTATTGGTTTCATCGCGTTAAAATTACAAGCGTATGTATCATTGCTAATCAACAGCAACAATATTTTAAAATGGCTCCCTTGCACCGAATTATTTATATTCTTCAAAAGAGAAGAAAAGAAACTGAGATTAACAAAAGACGAATTGACTCCATTGGGGCTTACTTTCTTGCCGTTAGCCTATTTGACGCCCATGGTTTATGCAACATTTCGCTATAATCTTTGAAGGACGTGATGCCTAGAACATACAAAATTATGGTAATTTACAAACTTTCGTAAATCTTTGTAAGCATGTAAGCCCTGCCCCCAAGCAATGTGACTCTGCTATAACACAACAGCTAGTAAATAACCTCTCCTGTGCCGCTGAGTAGCATGATGACTTTTTCACAGTTTTTGCAAAGCTAGTTTTGCATTCCTTCTTAGTGTTTTGGAGATGGTTTAGACTTGAAAGCACAATCCAAGCTTCTGTAGACTGTGGGAACTTGATCGACTGCTACAGTCTAATTAGTCGTTAGTCCTTCACAAGCATATCTTCTTCTCTGTTTCATTTTATTTTAGTATGTTGATCGTTGCTATAATTCTTGTTGAGAATAACTTCCTTTAAAAGAAATAGCTCCTTCATTTGCTAATGATACGACAAGTGCCTCAAAAAAAGCAGATTAGAGTTTTCAGAAACTTTGTGGTTAATCCCATGTTATTTTGGCTGGTGTTACAGGCACTGTTAACATTGGTTGTATGATGTGACTTGGAAGTATTGATGAGCAGGTACGCAAAAGCAAAGAAAAAATAAACCTTTTATCACTGCTGTTCTCATGAGAATAATAATAATTTAAATGACACAAGGAGAGCCATATGTGTACAAGTAGCAAAGTAAACAAATGATTTTGTACTGGATAATTGCACAGTATGCCACCATCTCTAATTCCAACAGTAGACCAATTCCTTGTCTTGTTATTTTTAAGAAATCTTTTAACTGCAATGGCATCTCTTCCCAAGGATATACTTTGAGAATGGTGAGCGGATCTTCCATTAAAGTAGATTTGGCAGCTATATTTCTAATTGTATTTGATTAATTTTCTAGTGATTGTTTCAACTGCGACTGCTTAAATAGTGTTTGGTCCTCTGTCAATTCAGTTACACGCAACTTTACTGTATTTTTTCTTTCCTTAGTATATTGCTCCTTACTTTCCTTTGCGCTATGCTTACGCTTGATACAAGCTTCCTCTCTTTTGTTCTAAGCATCTGCAAAATGCAACAAAGCTCTAAAGTATTGTTAAAATCTTAATAAATTTGATAACTTAAATTTACATATTTGTCTTTCATAATTTATATAACTATTATGTTCCTAGTTATGATAAGCAATATTGATTAGATAAACATTTATAGAATACTTACATTACCTCACAATGTGGGATGAACACTTTCTAGTTCGTAGCAGTCAGAAAACATACCATGTTGTTTTGAGAAATTCCTCTCACTTAACATTTTCGTTATTTTTTGAAACTTTCTCTTATGCATTTTAAGTCAGCAGGATTATTGTAATCGGAGACAATGATCAAGTAAGCAGTTGGTATTGAATTTAAAATGAGACGACGCAACAAAGTAATAATACGACACTGGACAAGAAAATAAACAAACAACTTGGCAGACGCAAACGTACAAAAATGCAAGATAATTATGTGTTGTGTTATGTTGATGAAGGTAGGACATTATGCTGCAAATGTGGCATGTCCCAATAGTTTTTAATGCAAACATAGTCCTTAGTACGACTTTAAACAGCAAACGTTAGTAGATGCCAAAAGCACCGCTATGAGTAAAATGGACATTTACTTCATATATAAATGAAATTTCATAATGAGGAGCAGAGTTGTGTGGTTTTAAGACGGAACTTTGGCTCCTTAGACCATCAAGAGCAGTTACTGAGAGTATTACCTTGGTCTCTGGTTAACTCGTCTCGCTAAGATGCGGCAGCCGCAGGATTATACGCATGACACAACTCTGTAAAAATGACCGCTCTCGAGAAGGGAGAGTGGAGGTCTTCTTTGTACAAGTCAAGTTCACTATTCAAATCCAAACTACAGGTCACTGCGAGAACCGCCCTGAGAGGTGTCATGCCTGGAGATCACTTTATCTGCAACATATGTAGTCGGTCTTGTGCGTCTCAACTTGAACTTTACTGGCACCAACACACTCAGCTATAGTAAAGATTCCACAACGTCCTAACGACTCAGTCCAACACCTTTAAGACAAGGACTTAAATTGTTTTGAACAGGTTAACATTATAACATTGAATATCTTTCTTGTCGGTCCATTGTGCTCATCATTTGTGCTTGAGCAACATCACACTGCCACCAAAGTAACAAATGCAACACAGTTTTTCACCAAGGAACAGGACCTTAGTGTGATGATTACAAATAGCAGTTAAAGAAGGAAATGTTTTCTACTGCAATAGACACCTCCTTTATCAAAGTACAGTTCTCGCTTTAATAACAGCAAATCTAAAACAGCCTAAGAAAACTCAGAGTCAAAAATCATCAAATTTGGAAGGCAAAATTCTAGATTGCACGTACATGCTCCAGGCGTCTGCAAAAGACAGAACAGTTAGACTTAACTTCAAAATCCAAATCGATCACTTTTATTTGGGGCTTTAAACGTGGTATCTTAAACTAGAATCTCGTGGTGTACAGAGTGCGAGACGTGAAATTTCAGACTAGATATTGGAATTGACTGAATACTTCAAGAGTGTTAATCAATTACTCAAATTCTCCTTTCATGTAACAAGAGGAAATGCTACCACAGAGGTCCGCAAAGTATTCACATTAAGCTCAGTAACTTGATGAGCATGAGAGAAAGTATCTCTTATAAGCTTCCTCGTAAGAGAGATAGCTGATTCAAGTGTGGCTAAAATCAGGATAACTTTATTACATGGCTAAATTAATAACATTTTACCTTTTGATATTGGTATCTTTTGTATTGATGTATATGTTGTTCAGCATTTTTGATAATAGAGTGGAGGGCCTTCATGAAGCAAAGTGAATTTAATAATAATTTATTTACAGAACTATAGATTGTTATAAGTATAATAGATAGATAGATAGATAGATAGATAGATAGATAGATAGATAGATAGATAGATAGATAGATAGATAGAAAGATAG
>JANTCA010088761.1:0-13903 GCA_024741275.1 Chironex yamaguchii | reverse complement strand
CCTCAAACTGATTTGGAGGAATTCTCCTGTGCCGCTGCTGGACTGGAATATCATCCTCTGTGGTAATTTTATGTTTTACCATCTTGGTACGTCCTAGGTCCTCTTCCTTGTTGGCAACAATCACATCATAGGTAAACAAACAGACAAATTAAATTTAACTATGACAACATAACGGAATGTAGTAATTATACAAAGTCTAAAAATATCAATTATCAACTGTCTCTTGTCTGTCCTCGGCTTCTTTAATCTAATTTCTGACAGAATGACCCAAGAGAAAAGAAACAAATCTTTGTGCGATATATAAAATGATATAATGTAATTAGGTATACTAATTGGGGAAACTCGAGTAATTGGTAAGCTCTGATAAAAATCTGTCTGCCTTCGTCCATTTCTCCAATCTCTCTCTCTCCTTCCGCTTGAAAGGCTCTCTCAACGTCAATACCCAACAGCGTTTTCTAAACACCATCACATCAACGGATTAACAAATATAACAACTGGAAAGTCTACAACGCGTTCAAAACATACAACAGTTTAACATAACAGATCCACAACACAACATTAGCAATACTACAGGCACACAAGAGAGTTTAAAAACTCCAATTTTACCTCAACCAAGAGCAGGTTACATTTTCAATGGCCTCTTTTTTCTGTATGTTTGCAATGTTTGCGACTCTATTTCGTCAGCAGGGGAACTTAGAAAGTCGACAATGAATTTTGTTGAAATTACCCAATAATGTCAAAATGGAATGAGAAAGATATCAATACATCCTGGATTTTATCAAAATTATTGTCTAGAGCCTCAACTATTATGGATTACCCCATGTCCATATTTCATGATAGCAATCCACAACTATTACGGAAAACCACAATACTGAAAACGATCACTGCTTCATTTTGTAATGCCCTATTCATGACAGCACGATTGTATTCATCAGGAACACCAAGTCATCATGACCCCAGTTAGTACAGCTCTTTTCAATATTGTTAAAACTGGAAATCCCGCCTACACCCCTTTGCTAGGGGGGGGGGATTTGCACCCTCAAAGTGCTTCTAGTTTAAACAGGTAGACCAACAGCCAGCACAAGTATTAAGAGTATTTTCATGGGAAGTCATCGTACAGCTGTTAGTACAGGTCATCTGAATATTCTTAAACTAGAAATCACAGCTAAACCCCTTTGCTTGGAGGGATTTGCACCCTCCGTCTGTATCTATTTTAAACAGGTTGTCTTATCTTTTAACACAGTAGTCCACAAAATGAAGACAGGATTAATAATAAGGTACAATAATGGCGAGCAGAGAGTATATGTAGATAGATGGAGAACTTCAACAACTAGGCTGTGATATACAAATTCCAGTAGTATTTCCTCTAAAAAATCTCTTTACAGCTTGAGATATTTTTTTCAAATCTTAGTTAAATTCATCTTAAACCTAGGTAATGAAATTTCTCGAAGGTAAATGCTTATATAACTTTACGAAATCCACATAGAAGCCAGTACAACTTTCCAGAACAGTATAAAATGCTATAAAGCACAATAGAACACCCCGGAAACTTTTAGACTAAAATAGATTCAAATGGAATTCTCTAGAAGCTTCAAGTAAATATTATATCAGCATTGTTCCTGCAGCACAAGGAAATATCTAAAAGTTTCTAGATTATCATAACACTTTCTAGAAGGTTCTAGACGTACATAACGCAGGTAGACCAATAAATTGGTCAGTCAAAGTAGCATTTGAAAACGGTTAACGTTGGATTGGTACCTGTTAGTATCAATTAAAGATGTTGATAATGATTGCATACGTCGTTCAAAAAATTTACGCACACTTTTAAAACCCAAAACAGGCAAATAGAAAAAACCTTCTTGGTCGAGTTTTCTACATACCTTTCAAAAGTGTTTTCTAAATTGACCAAGTTTCCGGTCTCAAGTTTACCAGTTTGTAGAAAGCTGCTGGTGAAACACCTGGACACTAAGCTACGTCTCTTTAGGAGCCTTTATTTTTCATACATTTCCTTACATTCTGTCATCAATTTTCATAGTACTATTATACTCTTGATCTATAGAACTGAATGACACTAACAATTGCATGCACTCTTATCATGTTAGGTGTCAAAATGGTTTCTTAATCTTGCTCTCTATTTCATTATCAACTTGTCGAAATCGTGTCAATGTTGATAGGGCCAATCTACTTCTTGCAATATATTTGCCAAAATGGAAACTCAAATATCAAGATTGTCTATCGGTTATCAAGTTTATAATATTATTCTAAAGCCGCGTTTTTCAATCACCAAAATCGTTTTCTTATTATAATCATGACATCCTTGACGGTCTTCCTGACGATACTACCGACTAATTTTGGCATAAACAACATAACCCAGAAAACGTCAATCCCATATTACTCCATGATTCAAAGCAAAACTAGTAGGACAGGTCTTTTATCTCCCAACTGGTACAAAATGTCCTAGTTTCACCAATAACTGGTTACCTGCACGACTTTGCTTGTGCCATGTTAAACTATACTCAACTTGTAAATACGCCACTATCAATCAATTGAACAACCTCAAACCCACCTTTTTTCACTTTTTCAAGATCACAAGATTTGCTTATCCCATTGGTGAAGACTGGTTGCTTTAACTTAATTCTAAGCACTCTCTAGAAGTATAGTGTTATACAGTTCAGATTATTCACATGTCATCCAGAGAGAAAGGATTCAGCCACACTATAAATGGATTTGTTAAATATCCATACAGTGACATTGCTATGTCAATTCGACAAATTTACGTACTGAAACTATTGCTTCATAATATAAACTAATAAATGTATCGATGGTTTACCGCATTTTCCTCTATGCCTCCTCTAAATTTCCATCGGAAGCTCAATCTTCTGATGCTAGAAGCAGGATCTACTATGACTTTGCTTTTGCAGGGTTCACTGCAATGTTCAAAAGTGCGTTTGGCCTGGACGTCAAGAAGGCACAACATGTGGAAGTTCAACCTTGTTGCGCTCAACTTGTTTACTGATAAAATAATGAATGATTATCTACGTTCTCTATGCTACACGTTCAAAGACATAAGAAAAGACAAATGTTTCCCATGTAACTGCACAAATCAAACAGTTATGTAACACTTTTTAACTTCTTTGAACTCACTGATAAATCGGATGTAGTGAACTCCCTTTGGTCGCGTCCAGCGCAGACGCACAAATCTACTACAAGAATTCGTAAAGTTTTCATCCAAACTCCTCAACCAGCCTAATCTACACTTCAGTGCAGTCTCATACTTCTTACCCTACTTGCGAAATCCCTACTACTCGTGAATTTCTAAACAAACACTACTTAAAACATTCAGGGAGAAGTAACCAGCACATAACCCAGGTCTTCACCACCTGGTAAATCCATCTCTTAGACCCGACATTTACTACACGAAACCTTTCCAGCAAAAGATTGATCCCAAGTATCAGTGAGGTAACCAACCAATTACAGTGTCAGTGTATGATGTGTTTCATTAGTAACCATGATTACCATAAGAGCATAGTATAAGATGCGTCATAGCACGTTTCCTTCATCCAAATATTTCACAGGAAGCTACTGAACACCTCATTTTTAGAAAGAATTTTATGTTTTAAATCATACCATACATAAATCGTACTTACATCATTAAAATTAATATCATAGTTGACATGAAAAAAAACGTGCTAGGGTTAGTTTTGGGATTAAAATAACAGGCTCACTTGCGCTCCCTCGCCGCATTTTGAGAGCTCTAGATTCGCTTGAGCTTTGCAACTTAGTTATTAGTAACGGAAACACTCAGGCCCTTTAGACATTTAGCAAAATGGGAACCTTGTGTACGGACCGCAAAACGAAGTGAGGTTTACAGGGTAAGGAGGTTCGGACTAGTGTTAAAATTTTAGAACCCTTTAGAACTCGATATATGCACATTGGATGGAAAAGAATAATTTAGATCATACTTCCGAGAATTCCTTTCGGTGATTAGTTTTAAAAGTAAAGTTTTGAGACGAAAAAGAAAATTTGGTACAATCCTTAATTCCCAACGAAACAAAAAGAAGCCGTTTCGGCTTTAAATAACGGCTGCCGTTCAACAATCCCTGAACAATTAAAAGTTTCAAATAAAGCCATTTAATACAAACCAGATCACCTTTAGCAGACCCAAGTCAAATAGCTAAACAGAACGCTTCTATACAATGGTTTGCTTCTTTTTATCCCTGAAATATCATCACAAAATAATCAGAAAACACAAATACATACATTTTTGTTTCGTTTTGAGTTCCTGCTCAGTTGTCTCTGAAAAAATACGGAAAGAGATACACATATTAATCTTTATGTTACTTTGTCAGTTCATTACAAATATCATAAACTATCCGTTTCTACAATTAACACAATCAAGAAACATGCACACATTCCAGTTTTATCGTGTTTATTTAGCTGTAATCAAGAGATGAACACAGCCCATAAATAAACGTCGGACTTAGATGTCATATAAACAGTTACTGAAATTGGAAATTGTTGTATAAATGGCTTTAACAAATAGGCCATAACATAATGATGTGGTACCAGAAGACAAGGTTTATCAACAGACATGAATTTCGTCTGCTCTCCTCTTAGCTTCATCCCTTGGTCTCTACGACACTCCCACCACGAAAACTCAACAACGAGACATTGTTTATTTAATGTCCGCCTTTGATTCAGTGGAATAAGTAGTTTCATCGTTAATTAATACACGGTTGCCTTTTGTCGAATTTGCGGCCAGAGCATGCCCAGTGTGGCGCTTACGGCAGCATTTGGTGTTGCGGAAAATGTCACATGTAAATATCTGTGCTAAAACGTTTCATAATATGTATTGTAAACAGCGGAGGAATGAAACAGTAAGTATCCATAAAATTGCAATAATAAACATGTAAAGATCACTGGCCTAAATGATTGCGTAATCAATTCGGAATTTTCTGAGAGAATAGGCAGTGCTGAAGACTATTAACTGAAGTCAGAAATTTGTCATCATTTTGAGACAAGATTGTTATTAGCATAGAGATGACCACTCTAATCATTAACGCTGTAGTTATTCCTCTTCCACTTGACAGTTCTTGTTAGTATTTGTTTAAGTGTATTGACTTTTATTTAATTGGGTCCAAGTTGTACCGTTCTTGGATGTTTCTGCCGAAAGTGTTGCAGAACATTTAGTAGCCAACTGGATGCTCGCGTTACGTGATCACCTGCTAGCTTGCTTGGTACAACTCGTGTTACTCCTGGATTAAAAGCCCAGCTATTGCCCAATTCGATGTTAAATAAAGGAACAATGCATAAGCTTTTTCTTACACCTTCACTTCATAGTGCTGAATAGCACACTGTTCACAATCCCACAATTTTAATAGAAGGTACTTACGTTTTTGTTGAACAAAATGCTCTACGAAGACGTCTTGAGTTATTATGTGCTAAGAGTTGTTTGCTACTCCAAAAAACATCGTGCCCTATTATTCATTCATACTTTCGACAGTGTAGACCATTTATGGTTTCAGTACCCTCTTCTTTTGTTGCCAAGGAATCTCCGTTACCCACTTCTTCAGCTTCCCTGCCTCAGCCACCCACTTGGAAACACAAGTTAAGATTATTATCATTGTAATAAGCTTGTTACTCGCAGCAATTTTGCAACATTTGAAGATTTGTCAGGATATTCCAATCCAAAACACGGAGTTGAAACAACTATGGATAAGGTTTTAGAGTTTCGCCTGCTAATTTTAGGACTAGCAAGTGTCATGACCAACGCAACGTTGCATGTTATGTAACGACTTTTTACACATTTGGGTGGACACTAACTGTTATCACATTCAGACTTTCCTTAACATGTTAGCAGACTTATTACCAGAATTGACTTCAAAATAATTCAACCCTAACGTCATAATCGCGTGCACACTCCAGCAATAAATAACTGGGAAGAAGCTGACATCAGTCGAAAATCTCATTGACATGTCTGTATCAAGAACTGTGACTTATGCAAGAAGCTACAGCTGGCAATGTTATATGTCCCCAAGCAATGTGGGTGCTTGATGACTCATTGTAGATGCAGGGGCGCAAATGGAAATTTTTTACGGGGGGTGTGCGTTCAAGGGACGAAGTTTTCGCCACAACGGACCTAGTTCTGCGAAATAGCTGTTGTCGGGGTCAAAGTTTTATATAGAGACCTTGATCGGGGTCGCTCTCTCATTTCCTTCAAGTTCATGCTACGCCACGCACGGAAACCAAATTAAGCATGTAAATTTCGTGAAAAAGTTACTGCCGTCGTAGGTAGCAAGTTTACTTCTCAGACCATGAAAAAAAAAACAGTATAAATATTTCATTTTACAGAAGAGAAGCAATAAACCAAACGTAAATCCTAAGTCCCCCTCGCCATAACCGAACTAAACATAGCTGTAACCACAGGTATGTGAAGCTAGGGCTAGAGTGCTCAGTGGAATGAAAAGTTCGTCAACTTCTAACTTGCCATAGTGGCGGCACTTGCATGGCAGAAAACCGCGGGAAATGCGAGAATTTGAAAACATTGATTGCCGATACAGTCGCGATGTCCATTCACCGATCGCATTTAAGGAGAAGATTTTGACAGATAAAATAGGTAAATTTTTTTAAAAAGTCATGTCGGTTTCTTGTTCAGCATATTGCAACAATAGGTGGAATCAACCAGGAAAAAACGGCCAGAATGTCGGAAGAATTCGTTTCCGTCGGTAGGCAAACATTTGGTGAACCTGGAATTTAGGGGGGTTTTGTTCAAAGGTGTATGGGGGTATATTATATATTCAAATGGGACACAAAGAAAAAGCCATACCTGACACTCCTCTTTGTTTTGCAACGGTGGCACCTCGAGGCAGACCCGTCTCTTTCATTGTTATATACCTGCCAGGCCCACAGAATAAAGGTCGATCTTTATTATGTGGCCAGGCCATGTCCCTCTGGCAGCATAGTCTTTGCCTTATGAGTACTCACCTCTTCAATTCCAATACCAGCTCAGCTAACTGGACCATATAAATTAATTCCCGGAAAACTTCATTTTAAAGTCCATACTGTAACTGGTATATCCTTTCTTCGCAAACATCCTTTTGTATTACATGTGTTGCACTTCTCAATTTCTCAGTTGCACTTTTCCAGTGTCGTTGCAGGATTAAACATAGAAGATGGCAAACAGTTAGAGCTGTTAGAATTCGCTGTATAGATTTTGCTATTTGAGGATTAGACACTACATGGGTGAGGAGCACTAAGAGGAAGGATTGTGGCGTAAGTATAGTCATTTTTGACCCATTCCCAAACGTGATTATGCCTACTTTTGCGAAACATTTTCCGTGGTGATGTTTAGGTGCCAATTTCTGTTATTTACATCCGTGTGGAATGTCCTCGTTGTTCTTAAGATATAAGATAGATTACATAGCACCCCATAGAAATGGACCCCTAACAAGTCAGGGAGGCCCCTGGACAACAGCCCATCCCTATGGAGGCTTCGCTACTGAATGAGGAGTCGAGTGATATATAATATACCCCCATACACCTTTGAACAAAACCCCTTAATGTCCAGGTTCACCCCTTGTGTGAACAAATATCCAAATTGAAGGCATTCATATAGGAATTACTCAAGGTAAACTCATAGGCAGTCTGGTTACAAAAATCTTATCTTAAAATAATTTTTGCGGTTCATTACAATGGCTTAACCACACATAATCTGTATTAAATGTACATTACATGACAAATTCAAGTCTTTCGTACAACATAAACTAAATAAGGCAAAATAGATGCAGCTGCTCACCCCTCCCCCTCCCCCTAGATACACACTTATTGAAACTCTGCGCAGGATTTTGGTTAGAATACAAAATGAAAAGAAAAAGAAACTACGACATACAAGTAATAACCATAGAACACTAAATATCTCTAAAAGAATTGTACCAAAATAGAACTACTGATAATGAAAAAAGATGTAGATGACAAACCAGATGACACTGACAAACTAAGGCCATGTACTAACGAAGTTTGTTTCCAGTGAAAACAGAAAGGTATTGTGATGTCTTGAAATGTGACACCATCAAAATTCTCCTTTTAGATTTCCTATTAAGAATCCGGAACTGCTCCAGGATTGGATTAGAGCTGTAAGGAGGGAACATTGGAAGCCAACCGAGAGTTCATTGATCTGTGGGGAGCATTTCACTGATGATTGTTTTAGTTATCCACAACTTGGTCCCTACTCTGCCAGTCTTACAAGACGATTTCTTAACTCAGATTTAGTACCAACAGTGTTTAATTATCCCTCCCACAAAACTGTGAATGAAAAACGAAAATCACGATTGAAAAGAAAAGTTGGCACTGAACAAAGCTGATGAGTCAAAATTTGTACATAAAGGGGCCAAGATAAAACACCAGTATACAAAATCACCAACCAAGAAATTTGCAAAACTTTATGCTCTGTTAAGTAAAACGAATATGAAACTATGTCACTTAAGGGACAAGAACATTAGATGTGAAAAAAATTTGAAAACCTTTTAAAGAAACTAAAAGACAAGGAACTAACTTCCTATGATTGTGAAGAAACCTTAAGACATAACTTTGGAAATATTGCTTTAGAAGTTTTTAACAATCAAAGCAAAAACACAGAAAACAAGCAGGTTCAAGATACTCAGGGCAAATTAAGGAATTTGCCTTTTCCCTCCATTTCTACAGACCAAAATCGTACCTTTTGGTAAGGAAAGCACTGCATCTCCCACATCCATCCACTCTCAGAAGATGGTCAAGTAATGCAAATTGCAAACCAGGCTACTTGTTGGATGTACTAAACACTATAGCAAATCATGTTCATGAGGGGGAATATGACTGGGTCCTTATTATAGATGAAATGGCTATAAGGAAAAAAACTATTTGGGACTAAAAGCAAAAAGAACTTTCTAGCAATGTCAACTATAGCAGCTTTAAACCAAAGGAAGCAGATACTGTACCACAGAATGGTCTTTTTTGTGGTAACTGGAATAAAACGGTCATGGAGCTACCCTATTGCATACGTTTTAGCAAACAAAACAAATTCAAACACTGAGCTTCTCTGTTGCTGCCGCGATAAATTTTCTACGAGGTTTACAGCACCCAAAGTTTAAATGGAAGCAAACCAACGTCTGAATATATTGTGACCATCAACGATATATTTGATGTTTTAAATTCAAAAAGCAAATTTGGCAAAGATTTAAGTCACCAATCAAAAAAGACAAATATTAGAATTTAAGGCATATGTGGATAGCAGTATCGACTAGATGTGCAACTTGCAGGACAAAGACGAAAAAAAGATCCTTGAGGGACCAAGGAAGAAATTCGTTCTTGGATTTGCAACATCTACTAAGTCCATTTTGTCAGTTCTGAAAATTTACTATACAGAGAAAAAATCAATTTGAGTATGTTTTGACTTATCGTTTTTCACAAGATCCATTGGAGATGTTTTTTGGATGAATCAGAGCACGCACTGGATGGAACAACAATCCCAATGCAGTACAGTTAAAATGGGCACTGAGAGTATTGCTGATGAAAAATAAGATCACAGCAAACTGTGTAAAGGAGACTGTCACTTTAAGTCATTCCAGTCAAATTGATGACCTTCAGCAAATCCATGAGAAAGGCATTGATGCTGCAAATCAAATTTTGGATCTAATGCTCGGTAGTTCCACAATGTGGCAAAACGATGTGCTGTTCAATTTAAGTGGGTACATTGCACGAGCCTTCATCAAAACTATTAAATGTACAGATTGTGCTGCAGCTTTGAACAATCCACTTCTGAGCAAGGACCATTTTGTCTCTTTATCCCTTCTTGAGCAATGTGCTTATGGTAAGCTTATGTTACTTTGTGAGTCAGTTTTCCGGGTAATAAAGGTCACAGACAAGTACTTACCGCACCAAGCTGTAGTGAGACAAGAGGCTGAGACAACCAAAATTCGAGTGGTTTATGATGCGTCGTTAAAGACCCGTAAGACGGCAGCATCATTAAATGATTGCCTGCATGTAGGTCTGCCGTTAATCCCTCTCCTTTCTGATATATTGTCGGATTCTGGGAGGGTAGGATTGCTACTGCAGTTTGTACTTTGTAATTCATATCAATACGAACTTGTACTCCTTTGGCCATATCATAATCAGTAAAATGTAATAAATTACCAAATCAATCGTAGATATTATAGACTAACTTAATAGTTATTATGAAAATAAAAGAAGTTTTCCAAATTTTAACGTGGCATGTTTCAGATAATTTTACAAGCCCCCTTGCATAAGCCCCCCTTTAAATAAGCCCCCATCCAAATACGTCAAAAACAAATAAGCCCCCAGGGGGGCTAATTCGAGGATTTGCGGTAATAAACTAAATCGAAAGTAGGAGTGTTAATTTGTTAGGTGGCGCTGAGCCAATTTAAGTACATGGCAGAGATCTGTGCTCTCCGAGTGCGTATCTAAATTTAAAACATCAAAATTCTTGTCTTGCTCTTGTTTCACTTCAAAGCCAAGCTGCCAAAGATTACAACTACGGTACGACGGTTTCTTTTTCCTGACATTGGCCACGATTCAAGTCAGAATGCTTTCCACAGCAAACTGGTTTGAATAAAGCATCTGCTATTGGTCCCTGCCTTCTTTGCTTCGTCCAGATAATTCCATGACCCCCCCCCACCCCCGCTAGATATTTTCGGTCCTTGAAACATAGATACTATAGTACTAAACTTGAAATACATTTGAAGGGGATACGAAACAATTAGAAGGGTCAATTTTCCTGTTCTTCAAGTCAATTAACAGCAAAGCACTTGATATTTTCAACACGATGATGTAATTACTGAACATGGAATTGACTACTCAAAGAACGTCAAGTGTACTGACAATTGTAGAAAGAATAACATCCGTAAGGCTTTACCGTCTTTACTTGTTCTGGCATTTGTAAGTCCTGCTTATCAATTCGTCGAAAATGTCAAAGTCAGAGGCGGCGCCAGCCACCCAAGGCTGGGGAAGACTAGAAATGTTTTTCAGCCACGCTCTTTTACGAAACCACATTTCTGTGGTGCAAAAAAACCTGTGTCATTTTGCCTCATATACCAATACAAAATTTTGAGATAGATTGCACCGTTATCAGAGTTACATCGTTCCCCTCCCTAAAATTTCTCCCGGGGTTAGGACAAGTAAAGAAATCAGTCTTGGAGAAAACTGACACGTCCTCCCCAGTCCTCCCTTGTGTTGCCACCTGTGGTTAAAGTGTGTAAAATCGTGATGCTTTGAGACACACTTGCTATCAACGAAATATTACTTTCATCGTCAGAAGTTGGGCCAAGTACGATTTGCTTGCGTGTATTTGGAACCACTGGCTAATAATGAGACAGCACAATACAGCTTATATTGTATGTCTACAATTTATTTATTAAAACTTTGCCACGAAAGAGGAAAACGTGGCCGACATGCGCTGCTGTGTAGCTCGACTCTGTGCCTGCAGGCATAATGGAACATTAATAACGCACTCATAAATCGAGATATCATCAATTCAAATTTGATATAGCACAAAATGTTTGACAAAAGAGCTGATCATTGTGTAGTGTTGTGTTGCAGTGCAAACGCTGAATAATATATCCACTCGTACTTACTCTGTTTGGCACTTCCAAATGTTATCCAACATTTATAATGATTAATGAAACAGGCATAAGCAACACATGCCTGTATTTAAGTAACCTTGTGCTCTAGAGGAATTAGTCGTCTTGTTGAAATCGCGAGAAAGGATCCCAAAATGTCTTTGAGCACCAAAGTGACAAATTGTTAACATTAGCTAATAAAGCAGGCCTACTTGTTAACCATGTTTGATATTGAATTAGTACGATCACTGTCGATGTAATGTGGAAGGAAGTTTCTAGCATTTGAGAAAAGAAATGTAAGCATACATTGATGTTGGACATGTCATTTTGAGAAGATCATACAACACATTTATGATAAACATACCACAACCTATGCAAATTATTCCCTTTGCAAGTGCTAAAATTGGTTGCATATCATCCACTTTAAATGCTATTTAACTTTCATTCTGAAACAACACCATCTTATAGGAAAATCAGGTCAAAGTTATTTGCCTGGTCAAATATAGGTACATTGGAAGTAACTAAATTCTCTGTCATTGTTTAGTCGTAAACCGTTTGGGATAGGGCTTTTTGTCAAGAGGCATTTGCCACCCGTTCTCCTTCTTGGCCTTTATGCCACTGCTTGCTTCACTGCTGCCAATCTGGTACTTCTAACTACACTTCTCTCTTTCTTTTCCTAAGTACCTTTCCGTCTCTTTGCTTATTTTTCTCTTCGTCAATATTCAAAATGTTTCTTTTGTTGCTACTTACTTTCTTTTTTCTATCCTCGTCACTCCTGTGCTGGCTACTCCTCAGTACTTTTTGCTTCGCATTCGTTAATGCTTTCTGTTCTTCCCGTTTATTATGTCTTACTCCTTAAAACTACCTTTGTCGACTTGGTTGCTGATTTTTGTTACGTTTTGGCCACTCCTTGCTCTGTCTCAGCTCTTTTGCAACTTTTGCGATAACAATAGTCAGTGGTGGTCTATACTTCACGTGCCTTTTCTCAAAGAAGATTGATGACGTATTTCTGGGCTTAACAAGTACTCCTCAGGATTATATAAACAGAGGTTCGTGTCGTTAACTTGCATTGCGTTGGTAAAAATAATTAGACAGTCAGACTGGTTAATCTCCACCTAAGCAAAAAGAGTCACACACAAAATCCCGATCGAATCCGGAAGAAACTTGGTGAAATATTAAAGGACTCTATCCCGCTTATGTCACCTAACTTTCAATTAACTATTTTTATTTTTAACATTGAGATATTGACAAATGAAATTTTGGGTATCGTTTACGACTATGCTAACGAAAATAGTAATAACCAGAGAATGCAGACGGCTATTCAGATCACTCTTCCCTGGACCATTTCACACCTCTGGTAAAACTTTTGCTAAAATTCGATCAGATTTGTAACCAGTCACACAGACAAACAAACAAACGGTAAGAAAAACAATACCTCCCTGGTGGAGCTATTAAGATGCATGTATACCGTATCACTGTTAATGCAGATTTAACGACAGATTCTGTGTACACTCGCCCTGCCGTTGGCAACGCGTTCACGGCCGTTCGTTCCAGAAGACATATTCTGGAATCCTTTGACGCCATGCAGATTTTGTTGCATGATGTCCGTGACGCTAACACAGACAACTCTTAAACCACGGCACAAAGGATCTGTTTGGCACAGCTTGACAGTTGCAAATTTAGCACGTTTGATATTGTGTAGAATCTTCAAAAAGCTATAAATTTTGCCACAGGTAATACGTCGTTGTCGCTTTTGCTTTGGAACGCAGTATAGAGGACGTAGAAACATTCTCAGAGATGTTTTCCACAGTTCATTTCTTCATCGTCTGCTGCATTCTCCACTTATTCTTTTCGTCTGGAGCCAAGACGATACCCGACAAGTAAGTTTGATGTGATATGTTTCGTTATTTACTGCAGATTAGAGTTGCCTTTTGATCGCCGAAGGTAATTATCACTAAGACAAAACAGTATCAACATGAGTTTAAACAATTTCTATAGGGATCTTACTCCTATTATGTTATATCGTATATTATAGATTTTCTTCAAATTTTGTTGTTATAAATGCCAACTACTCAAACGCTTTCAACTATTCTCAATACTAATCACGACTATGTTTCAGTGGACACTTTTGTTTTGGCTGTTGGAGTAAAATTAGGTATGAGTTTAGCGTAACTTATGCTGTTTCATTAGTTTGTCGTCTAGGAATACTTCGCCCTACCCTTGCGTATTCCAGTCGGTTTCACTTGCACAAAATGTAGCCAATGACGGATCGTATGCATTGTGGCAAATTATTA
>JANTCA010088739.1:2164-13907 GCA_024741275.1 Chironex yamaguchii | reverse complement strand
TATTTGTCAAGAGTGGGCATTACCACAATAGCTGCACTAAGTGGTAATGTTCCACTCTTGACAAATAGATTAAAAGCGCTTGTGTCTGTTTTTATTCCTAGTACTAAGGAGTATTTTTGTTATGAATTGTATGTTTTCAGGGATACACGACATATTTCTATATTTCTATATCTGCAATTCAGCGAAAGTACTCGAGAAATGAAAATGACACATCAATGAAAACTGGATGGAATGACTGCAATCCTGATACCTGTCCCATCAAACACCTCAATGGTAAGATCAAATGATTTTTCGTGCAGTCCAATTTCTATTTTGTTCCAAATTTGATTCTTGACAACAAACTGACTCTTCGCTTGTTTACTAGTACACTAATAAACCCTGCCATTTTAAAGATTTGCTTTTGGCTATAGAAAATAGCAAATGAGTTAAACATTCAGTTAATTACAGTTTGAAATTTTTTCGGTGAACGTTTTCAAAGTGTTTTCCGGTCTGCGGCAAATCTTTATATCTCTGGTATGGAGCTTTGAAGGTCCATTGTTTTGTGTTGCATATTTAAGTAAAGATATCTGGTAATGTCGAGCTCTTGTGAAATCAAGTTCTCCAAGACCTTTGTTTGTTTCAGTGGCAGCATAGACCACTGCAACATTAATCACTACTGACAGATGCATTCTGTGTTGAGCATTTGCCAGTGGTTTAAAAATGTTTCTATTTTTATGAATCGGTCCTGACTCTGGCTACTTCTCCTGTTTCTATTTGGTAACGTGTGGCCGAGTGGTTAGAGTGCTGGTGCTCTGATCAGGAGGTTCTGGGATCGAACCCATCTCATGACACCATTGGCAAGTGCCTGAAAACCATATGCCACAGGTCAACCCAAGCCATGTGAGGGAAATAGGGTACGACGAAACTGTTAGAAGCCGTCGAATGGCTGAGTTAGCACAATACCGCAAAACATCGTGGTTGAGGTCATGGGTGTCCAGTCTTGATAAACTAATTGTTCACACTGGTTTAGTCACTCATGTTCAAAAACTGCAATTTAGCTCTGCACGCGCTAATGTGCAGTATAAACCGCAGGTTGTCTCTGCGGACAGTGCTCAGATGAGTAATTGTAAATGTGCCTGTGCAGGCGTCTAAGAGTCACAGTTGCTAGCCACGTGAATAGACTGATATCCTGGATATCGAGTGGCTGGCCATTAGTTGGTAACTTCTTTCAAGAAGCGTATCATACTTAAATGTTATCTGATCGAGTACTTTCCAGTTGATTCGAAAATAACGCATAACTTGAGCAAAATCTCTTTTTATCAAAGACAGAGCAAATGAAGGTACAGATAAGGTCACTGCAGCAAAATTGTTGTTTACTCGAAATTTTCTTTTCAACAATTTTTAACATATTTACAAAAAAAATGGGTCATGGGTCAGCTGGGACACAGCGAAAAGTTTCTTAGAAATGAAGTAATCTCCGATTGAGAGAAGTATATACTTGTCCATGCAAATGTATATCAACGCTGACTGTGAAGTACGTTTCACCACAACCATTTACAAGACAGAAGAGCACATTTTTATGTCCAGTGCAACTTGCAAAAGCCACAGGTAGTAAGAAAACATTGTGTTTTTTAATCGACTATCATGTAGACATACTCAAAATCATGGTATACAGACTTCATACATAGACTGTACACAGCACTGTTTTAATTTACATTGCAGGAAACAGAAAAAGTTAAAATTTGCAGCAGACTTTCCAGGTCAGTTTTATAAACCAGAATTAGCAAACTCAGTATAGCTCTTACAAAATTCTATTGATTCCACACACGTGCTTTTTGTCTTAAGAAATATACAAATTCTGACACAGCTGCTTCGTACTGCGAGTATTGTTCACGGTATGCTAAACTATTTATGAGAGTTAAGAATGATTTTGGTAACTAGTTCTCTGATAACAAAAGCAACGACTACTCACTAACCGCGACATTTTTATCGTTAGAGTCAAATGCGTTTCATATACTTCAACATTCAATGAAATAAAGCATAAGAGGACTTCTTGAAGCTTCGAGCAAGCATACTCAAGCGATTTTCTTCACCTGCCAGGCAAATTGTTCCTATCTTTTGCCCCTGTGAAAAGAACAGTGGACTTTCGTTTGAATGTTAAAGAGAAATGGGGAAAGACGAAAAAACCGAAGACAATAAAAAGGCAGCAAATAAAAGGAGAAAGAATTACTACAGGAATTTTGCATTGAGTACTTTGCGATACAGATTAATTTCGAGCGTTGAAAGCCGAGATGAGGAAATTATCCCGTCCATCACCATAACTCCTGCTACTCCAGTGTCGATTTCAAATTCATTTACTACTTTATCGACGAATAACCCAGTTGGTAAAGATACCAAAGCGATAGCATTGTATGATACATGCCGGAGTGAGAATAGTGCAAGAGTTGGAAATACTGGTTTAAATGACAAGCAATATGACAAAGTTACAAAGTCCCTTTCCAGTAGATTAACATCGATCTTGCCAAAGGTATTGCGAAAATCAAAATCAGTTGGTAATTTAACAAACTTGGACCATTTAACAGTAGCATTGGAGTTGAAGGAAGAAAGACATCGAGGTTTTGATGACAATGAATTTAACCGTAAGTGGTTTAGCGAGAATGCTCTTGTTGACAGTCGTATTATCGAGTTTGCCCTTTCCCCGTCAAGTAACAGATAAGTCCACCATTACATAGCCGTATCCCCCATCTTGTCAACTACTTTATTATCTACTTCTAAGGATTGGTTTGTTTAATTTGAATTTGGATTTGTCATGATAAACACTTGTGTTGCTATCATAACTGCTATTGAAGTTAGATTAAAATTACTAACACCTTCTTCGGCATGGCTTTTTGCCTAATGTTTAATTGCACATGGGTTATTAAAACACACACAATAAAAATAATTGTAGCCAACTCCTAGTTCTCTTGTCAGAATGTCGATATTGGAAACAGCTAGGAAATACTCTTAGAATTTTGTTATCCGTACTAACTTCAATGTTTTTCAAATTCTAAGATAGCTAGCTGGCAAGTATCCTTCAAGCTTTCGTTTGACATTGCTGATGAAATAGTCATATCCATGAGCATTGAGGACGAAATTTTGCTAATGTTAAGATTTTTGTATCTCAATGACGTAAAAAGTCATTAAATATCAAACTAGCATGTTGCGAAAACTGTAAACATATTTTGATCAGCAGGAAATGAAGTGTCAAGTGGACAGCCATTTAACTGCTTGACCAAAAGCACGTTCAAGTGATCGCCATAAGAAATTTAAATATGAAGTGTACTTCATACCTGAATGGCAAAAGTTTGAAGCATTAAATGCTTAAATTTAGTCAATATCCATACAAACAGGTATCTGTTGCACTTCTATTGCTCTTTTTGCCAACATTCTGGCAAATTAAGACGGTATTTTAGTAAGGAATACATGCCTAAAGTCAGCTCGTTTTATCCGTACCGGGAACGGTAGTCACTATCGACAAAAAAATTCTAATATGTTTTCTGATAACACTTCAAAGGCTCTTTCTTTACTCGTTTTAAAAACAGTTTCGCTATAAGAACGTTGAATTTTCCTCGATGGTAAAAGAAATAAATATGATAAAAATCAAAACTAAGCTTGGGAAATAAAACAGAAAAGTTAGACCCTGTTCCTCACAACTCCATTTTCGTAAGAAAAACCGGAGCTGAATGAGTCCGTTTTTAATTTTGCGTTCGCATAAACACTCTCCACTACGGAGTCATTTGACACCAAACTGGAGTCATTTGAAAACGATGTTCAAAAGTGGAGTCATTCGAAAATGATGTTCAAAAGTGGAGTCATTCGAAAATGATGTTCAAAAGTGAAGTCATTCGAAAACGGAGTCATTTGAAAACGCATCGCTTTAATGGGAACAGCGAAAACGGAGTCATTTGAAAACGCATCGCTTTAATGGGAACAGCGAAAACGGAGTCATTCGAAAAATATGCAACAACAAAACGGTTTCAAAACGTCCGATTACTGGATACGGAAACAGAGGAAAACGAAGTAAACGGAACACCTTCGTTGGCGTTACAAGCCTTCTTGGAAAAAACGGAGTGGGTCAGAGTAATGGAAACCGTTAAGAAAAACACGAAAACAGAGTTATCTGAAAACGGAAACATGCGAAACTATTTGCTTTAACGTTAAAATGATGGATTTTAGTCATGTCAGTAACATGTGGCAACAATAATATGGATCCGGTACCCCGATACTGTTATAAACATGATCTCTATAATATATATATTTATATATAGTTTTCAGAAGTATATCTGAATAAGGACTGTAAAATTCTCAGAAGAATTGGAGGATCTCTAGACTGTTTTCTTTGCCACAAATAACTCTTTTAAATTCTTACGTTATTGTTTCAAATACACTCTCAATAAAACCCTCTATGTAAGTTAATTAATGTCCTTGTTTAATGTTAGAATTTAGAAAAATCCTCGATTTACATTGCTTGAATATCCACTATACAGTGTACATAACAAGATACTTTAGGTGAAGGTGCTATCCATAATTTGTAAACTTATGGAGTATACGAATACATTTGTTTAAGTAATTATAGAAATTCTTGGTTTACAGTTCTACCAATGAACTTTTATCAAATCAATGAAATCATACAAATTACAAACTACATTTTTATTGCATTTGAGTCAACATCTTGTGGTTTGACCTAATCTCAGGTCATGAGGGTGCTTTTCAACATAGTAGCGTTTGCTAAGAGATTTCCGCGCCCCATTGCAAATGAATAGCATGCTAATCAGTACGAAATATTTACAAGGTGGCTTAACGTGACATAACAGATCTCAAAGTATAATTTTTAATAATTCAATTGTATTGCCACTAACAATGGGAGTGATTTTAACTTGTTCTTTATCTGCATACAGTGCATGTTTCTCAGTGCATATAAAGGATTGGCTCTTGTTAAGAGTGAGTTTAGATAATGCCTTATATTTGACATTTCCATTAAATTAAAGAATATCTGATAAGAAAAATTATCCAATCAGAATTTGGAAAGTGACAAAATGCACCGAGTAGGCTGTGACTGGAAGCCAAAACTATGTGGTAACATTTGACACCTGTTAAAAAAGAAGTACTCTGCAATATTGAATTAGTTCGTTTATTTGTTCATTCTATTATATTTTGTAGCATAAATTTGTAGCATAAAATTATAGCACAAAATTGTAACACAAAAATTGTAGCATAAAATTGTAGAATAGAATTGCAATATACAATTGTAGCATTATTCTATTCTCTGCATAAAGAGTAAAAACAACAAAACTACAAGCATTCGGAGAGAGCAGAACTTTGCAAAGCCAATTGGACCAGGTGGGATTTTTAGTTATCTGAATATTTTAATGAACGGTTCTAATAGACATCATGGTAACTGTGTTTGGTTCACGAGTATTTCCTCACAAACTGTGTTTTTATGAAGGTGTCATGACTAAATTAATCCAAAATTAGGACTTGATTCAGATCATTAAGAAAAAAATCAGCTGAAGTCAGTTAGAATGTCAACGTCCTGTAAACATTTCAGCATGATACTCACATAACTTAGTTATTTTGCTACCAAACTTAGCGGAGGTAAAAATGTCTTCACAAAAAAGTCTTCTTCGCAAGTCTTGGCTTTTAAGCATTGTCGAATACAAACATAAGTGTGGTTTGCGGTATCACTTATATCAGGAGTTTAATGGTGGTCTTTTCTAGGTCCATTGCTTTATACTTGAAACTTATCCACATTTAATACTTCATTTTCAACTTGTGACAGCAGTGCTTCATATCTTAATAGAGTAAAATTTGAATTATTCAAATGAGCTACAGCAGAGGAGTTAAGTCTTATTAATATTGAATTCGTTGCAGTAATAATACGAGTTGCAATTTTGGCATTGCCCAATTCACTTCTCTTAATATCAATAATTAAAGCAAACCAACAACTAACGTGATAAAGTCTTTTGCAATCTTAACTTACTTAGTGTTTATTTTAACATGGCTTTGATTGTGTGAAAGTTAATTTATATGCTGCATCAAAGGAAGATTCAACAAGAAGACATTCGCGTGCTTGATCTTTATGGATTAAGCTGTAGATTTGTCGTTTGATAAAATTAGAATTAACTAAGTTGTAAGCCTGCTTTTTTCGGTGCAGCACAGCTAATAACTTTAAATTATCATGAAATCATAGGATCTTTCTTCATTACTGTTCTTGAAATGTACACTCTTTCAAATTCTTGTTCATTTGGCTCAGGTCAAATTCATTCATGCTACTTGCTTCATCACTTAAACCGATGTAATAACTAACTTTTACGCAATGATTTCTACTAGGGAAAATCCCATTTGGCTTCAATTAAAATCTCTGAAAATTGAAAACTGTTGATGAAAACCTGTGCCCAAACAGTGTAGTAAAATGGTCACGCTATCATGACATTCCCTTCTCTTATAACAGCAATCGTCATTTTTCGTGTCTGTTAATGATTTTACGTCACAGGTAATAAATTCCTGCAAATAAAATAAAAACTGAGTACGTGAACGACGATCATATCCGAACATGTCACCATGTTTGATTATATCCGAACATGTCACCATGTTTGATAATATCCGAACATGTCACCAAGTTTGATAATATCCGAACATGTCACCATGTTTGATAATATCCGAACATGTCGCCATGTTTGATAATATCCGAACATGTCGCCATGTTTGATAATATCCGAACATGTCACCATGTTTGATAATATCCGAACATGTCACCATGTTTGATAATATCCGAACATGTCACCATGTTTGATAATATCCGAACATGTCACCATGTTTGATAATTCACATACGGAATACCAAATACTAAGAATGTCTTTGTAACATTACTCATATAGATTATATTTCGATGCTTTGATAGGTAATTGTAATCAGAAGCAGGTTCAAAAATGTGTTTTTTGCTTTTTGCAGCATAATCGTTTCTGATTGTAGCTGATTCCCAAGCCAGGGTTAAGGAGTTCTACTAAAAAGTGAGCTCTTTATCAGAGTTGGATCTCGTTACCTTTTCTCACTAAAAGTATTTTGTTTGTGGTGACACAAGCATGGTTTGGAAGATCGTCGTCTTATCCACCATATCACGGGGCTGGCAACATTGATTAGTAAACTTATAGACAATAAAGTTTATGAAACTGAGAGAGAAATAGTGAAATATATAGTACACATAGTGAAACAAAGCTTTTAGCTCCAAAACACGAACTATGATATTTTATCGCCTAATCCTTAGTCTACAGCTACTTATTAACTATTTTTTTATCAATCCTATAACTACCAAATTTGAAGACCTCGTTTCATAAAATGTTATTATTACTAAATCAAATAAAAGAGGCAGCTAATTTAATAGTCAAAAAAGTACATTATGCTAACAAAATAAATCGGTAGATGAGAGTGTTCTCCATTGATGTTTTTAAAGAGAAATTGTCTCTTCCCATTGAGAGCGTACGACATTTAATAAAATAATGGACAATGGTAATTAGACAAGTCTAACTTTGCTTTCTGAACTTGATAACATCTGTCTTTTCCACGTTTACTAAAATGTAATCATGGAATCAGAATTATCATGGTTGACTAATCCCTGATAATGGCGACAACAATCCTTTGAGTCCGAGAGGGAACACCTACAAGAATAGATCATCACTTACACTTGGATGATGGGATTCTGGAGTCTAAATGCTCAAACGTAAACATGTTATTGGTTTCGTATTGGAAAATCTATTCCAGACAATATCTTGCTATTGAAGCTCATTTTTAATCAAATTTGTCAACAGTAACCGAGAGGGCAATTTAGTTAATCGTTGGTGTCTGGTTTTCTTCTCCAGCCGATATGGCAACCTTAATAATTTATTGTAGTCTAATTTGAAAATATTGTCCTATCCCACAGATACGATATCATAGGAATTGCAAAAACGTAATCGTATTTAAAATCAATCAGAGCAAGAATAATAATAAAATTATAAGGGAAAAAAAGGTTCTTTATACTTAGGTTATGAGTCGAATTTTGAATGAGCAATAAAACTAATAGGAAAAATCTAAAATATTATTAACTTAAACTGTCATCATACCTATGCAGTCTGCGTGCGAAGGCTACTCCTCTACAATACTATAGTATAAGTAATCACATATAAGGAACACATCTAACCAGTTGGATTGATTTGAAATCCGAGTCGGAGTTGGAGTCAAATTATGAATTAGATAGAAGTCAGGAGACAGTCAGAATCTGAAAATCTGCAGACTTCCGACTCCTTATAATAACACTATATAATCGTGTTTTTCTCAAATATTTATCGAAAACGAACCAAAATTAAGGAAACGTGAAAATCAAACTGGTTGCCATCTGCAGATGTAGCTATATCAACAAAGAAATAGAAACTTCTAGCTAAATAAGTCAGAGACCATATAACAGAATACATACAGGATTCAAATAATGTAATAAACTGTATGCATGACCAAGTCTTTAGAGTGGGAATCAGAAGTCGGAGACAGAAGTCGGAGTCGTTCAGTCGGGAAAATTAGGAGGAGTCGAAGTCGACTTATGGTGAGTCAAGAGGAGTCGAGAGTCGGATTTAGAGTTGTATTTTGACTAGTCAGAAGGGTAGGGACTCGGTATCGGAGTTGCTTAGACGAGATTCCAAAAACCTTGTTGCTTCGAACCTATCAAATAAATTACCAGGACGTCATTACACCTGGCGTTAAGGAATAAGACTATCAGCCTACCGATAAGGTTTTTGAAATATAACTCGATAACAGAACAAGACGTAGACAGGAGAAATGGCTTTCGTGATTTTAACTGCAAGAAAATCACTAGTGTCATAAAGAACAGGTCCTTGTTGTTACGCTATGCTATGCAAGAAGTCGATAAAATTTTAGATAAAGACACCAGAAAAGACAGCAAATACAAATAGGCAATCAGAACACTTAACGAATTCTTCACTCCTGAATAAAAGTTTATGAGCATTTCGGCATCAGGCATAGCAGCTCGCTTGACAGTTTTTGCCTAGTTTTCGTCTAGTTTCTTTTCAAAACCAGGTTATCCAGTATTACGTTACCTAGCTTCGTTTTAGACCAAACTATGTACCTTGGCATCGTACCTGGTTTCTGGAAAAAGATGGGTTGACAACAAAGCCCTTGAGTTCGGTCAGCTGAAAACTGTTAATTAAACCAAATCACAAGGTCGACCAACCTAGCCGTTTCTATACTTATTAGATGGGATAGAACAAGCAAAGTTGTGAAGCTACACATCAGCACAAACATGCAACCCAAAGGTATTGAGATGGAACATAAAAAGCATCAACGCCTGGACGTCACCGAATAAGTAAGCAGCCCCAAGATCCGGGTAAGACCTGTTGTATCAGTCCCAACAAAATCTTGTGAGGTGCATATATGTATTAACATGAAGGAAGACTTACAAGACAGTGAAGAGAGAAAACACTGGATGCCAACCATAGACAGATTAATTGCCACTCACTATGGAGCAACTTTCTTGAACAAGCTTGATACCAACAAACTCCAGCTTTAAAGCTGTCACATAACGACATCCAGCACACAGTTGGATTCTGCATGACGGAACAAGCGAATGATGTGTGACATAAACATTGCTTCCGGAATCTTTCATAATCGAGAAGATAGCGACCATCCGACAAGGATGCAGGACATATCGGAAGAAATTATCGTTTACGGAAAGACCGGGAAGAACACAACTGCAACCTAAGACAAGCATTAAAGTGATTTGAGGAATACGAATCTTGTTGCAGCAACCCCAAAGTGTGTTTTTTAATAATGCGAACGGTTGCTATGGCCGCGTAGAGTCAATCATTACAATCAGCATGTCAACCACCGCCTGCCATGTCAGATTCCTGTTAGGGATCATCCAATACGTATCTCATTTCATTCTGGATTGTACAGCTATTTCTACATCACTACATAACCCTTATCCTACAAGACATTCAGAAGGCCTCAGATAACTTAGACCAAGGAGCGTCAAGCAATCTCAAATTAACATTCACCCAAAGCACAATCGTGGCTAACTTCTGCCCATCCAGTGATAAAGTATTACAATTGTCATATAAGAATAATTCAATATATTCTTTAAGACTTGGAATATTTCAGAGAGTTATTTGAATTAATTTGCTGTGAATTACTTTAGATTTTCAACAGAATGGTCTACGAATTAAAGGAAAGAAGTGTCCAGAAATAGACTTCAACGTGTACTTCTGTTTAAAGCGTTAAGCTCAATTTCTGTCAAAGTAAGATTATATTCACAAACCCTGTTATTGGCAGACAGTATATTGCTCATGTCTTACGTAACCCGTCGGAAGTTTAAGCTATCATCCTGCAAAGTTGCCGATGTTGATGGAAATTTAAACTCAGATTATCTTACGAGATGGCGGTGCCGTGCTAAACATTAACTCCTAAAAATGGCGTTTCCACACTAGCAAGGCTGTAATAACAAATTTTGATATATGATTTAAGGTGAAAAGCTCATAAGCTGTTTGTAGGTAGTTGTCCAATATTGTTTATAAAATATTTTACACAGATGGTTCTAAAACGGCCATTCAATATTGATGTAAAGCTTAGCCTTGTATTGGCTATGAATTTCATTACATCTTTCGTACTCCTCTTAAGATCATCCAACACCCTTACTAAGAGTATTGATAAAGGGTGTGTCATTTATAATGAGGTTTAAAGGTCATTTAGGAACTTTATTGGAAATAAGTCCAGAGAATTTCCTTTCGTGTAATCTGGCAGGTGAGACTGACACTAGCAATTTCCTTATATTTCCAATGCGTTCAACTTAGAACACACTGAGAAGACAGGGAAAGGAGCAAAATCGAGGAAACAAGTCGAGGGTAGATGAAATTATCTATATTTCAGATTTAGTATAATGCTGTTCTTAATTACAAAATAGGTATAAGACTGTATCGTCATTAATCCATTTACTGATTAAGAGAGTAAAGCTTATTTTGCCCATGGAATTTCTGTTTTGTATCCTTCCTTAGCAAGAGATTGAAACCATTTGATCATATGCTTCGGACACAATTTAAAGAATGGTGGCTATCATGTGAAACAACCAATGTAACATAACCATTTTTAAACAATTTCAAACAACCTAAAAACATTCTCACCTAGTCATGTACTTCTGTGTACTATTCAAGTTTAAATTAATACATCTTCCTCATTATCTTTACGTAAATCAGGAGAAATGAAAAAATGTTACTTAACAGCATGAGAAAGATTCTTTGCTACTTCTTCTGAAGCTAGTGTTGAGAAGTACTCAAAAAAAAGAATCCATTGAAACGGAAGTAGATTTAAAAATCCATCCTTTGACTTCTAGCATGTGGTCTACAACATTTCATCATTATCTTGTGATCTACAACCTACCAACTCCATCCTGTGATCTACAATCTACCAATTCCATCCTGTGATCTACAATCTGCCAATTCCATCCTGTGATCTACAACCTACCACCTCCATCCTGTGATCTACAACCTACCAACTCCATCCTGTGATCTACAACCTACCAATTCCATCCTGTGATCTACAAGCTATCAACTCGATCCTGTGATATACAACCTACTAACTCCATCCTGTGATCTACAACCTACCAATTCCACCCTGTGATCTACAACCTACCAACTCCATCCTGTGATCTACAACCTACCAACTCCATCCTGTGATCTACAACCTACCA
>JANTCA010088706.1:0-13909 GCA_024741275.1 Chironex yamaguchii | reverse complement strand
TTTGCAAAAAACCCCCCCCCCCCCCAAAAAAAAAAAAAAAAGAAAAAAGTAAGAGACAACTTCGAAACACGAGTGAAAATTGGTTCGTTTCGTTCATAGCTATATTGATGACACCTTTGCAATACTAGGAATGTATTCAAGCGTCAGGGGTGGGGGAAGTTGGCAAATAGCTTCAACCATATTACACCAATCGATCGAGTTCAAACTGAAAAAAGAGCAAAACGATTCTTGCTATTTCTAGATTCGTTGGTTGAAAGACGAAATTTTGTCTGAAACTGAAATCCTGCATTTGCAGGATAGTGCATTCGCTGAAATTTCTTTCGCCCAGAGCTTAAGAAAATTAGCTTCGCTAAATAGGCGATGTATCGGGCACTCTTGATCCCTTACGTAACATTGGGGTATTAAAAATTTATTTTGTAGGTTATCCATGGTTATCCATAAATCCTTTAAAGGGAGAAGCATTTATCCTCACATTTTTGACCTTCTAGGCCCTAGACATTCGACAGACTGAGTCTTGCAAGAAGTCCCTCGTTCACTTTAAATTGCGTTTATTAAGAAATGTTTCAGTACGGACTGAGGCAAAAATCGATAAACCTGTTACAATACATGCTACAGAATTAAATCTTGCTGTTTTCCATTCCCCTCAATTTCCACGGTTACAAACCCTAAAGAATGTCAGACTTTGAAATATTTTAAATATGTTTCATTATTTGTCTTTTAGTAATTATTAAGTGTTGTACAACCAATAGACTAATTTCAGATCTTACTAAACTATTTTCTTTGAAAAAGCCGAGAAAACTAGATAAGGACAATGGTTAGGCAATTTGAGACAAAAAAGGACAAATTTATGGCATGTTACTATCTTTTAATTGTAAATATCGACTCCATGCAACACGAAATGTGTTTTGTGAACATCTTTTTAAGCGAAATCTAATAAGGAATAACTGTTTACAGCTCTGTCCGATCTCCCTTGTCTACTACATGTCTTTTGTAATACAAGACTTCAAAATTGCTTTGAAAATTTGAGGCATAGCGCTAAATACATGCGAGTTTTTCTTGTCCAATACTCTTCAGAGAAACAATCGTTAAAAAGTTTGGGTATATTTATATACAGAAGAAAAAGATTTCAATTCTTTGTTAAGGCAATCTAGCAAATTTTCAATGCGATTCTCTTTTCCATCTTAATGTCCAACAACAATCAATCATTGCAGAAAAATGGCACTTGGTATTTCCTCTAAAATAAAGCAGGAAAAGTTACACTTTCGGTTGTGGCCAATGTGTCTACAAATCGATAACTTTCATAATTTAAACGACTTTCAAAATATCTCTTCTCTTGCCAACACATATTTACAAACGTTGCTGCTAACAACAAAGCATGTCAAAGAAAACGGCATAAAAGGTTTAAATGAAGTGAACCTTGACGTAGTTTGAAAGAAAGTTCATCAAGCAAGCTTCCTGTCAGAAGTCTTGATGTAAGTTGGAAAGTACTGCACCTCTATTGTGTCTGCCAGTTTCAAAGAAATCTTATCAACTGTTTTGTTACGTTTTGTGTAAGAGGAGTGCGCGTCGAATGAATTATACCAAATATCACTTTTGTACCTTAGTAAACACAGTATAAGCGAGCAGACGTCGCGATTCAACATCGAAACCGCCAAAGGGCTTCTTACATCAGTACAAAAAGGCCGAAAACACAGACATTACGTTTATAAGGTGAGGAGACAATGCAATAGTTTGCAGTGGTCATATTCAACTTTATAACGCGTTGCAACAACAATTATAACGACAGTCGTATGCTTAGAAAAAATAAGTTGGTCTCCCGTCATTTCAACACATAAGGTCTAGTTGACATTAATAACTTTTGAATTTTGGTAGAGTTATACAAGTGACACTACGAGGGAGACAAAGGTTCAAAGAATATAGGACAAATTGCTAAATTTGGCCCGCGTGTGTAGAAGGAAAAGACCTTTCAGTTGTGGCATTTTACGTTCGCCATCGTGTCTCTTTCCGAGGTTCGTTCACGAGAAATACGAATTTTCAGCACCATAGGTAACCTTCATATGGTTGCTGCAGCAACAAAGTGTGGTTGTAAAACAAGTCAGTTCAATACAAAACGAACAGATGCATTCAGCTTTGAATCTGAGACATTCAGCTTCAGAGAGCCACCCAGAGCCACCGAGTAGCAGACAGTCGTCAGCAGAGCCAAGTCCTGAATGGGAGCATGCGATAGGTATTTGGGGAGGTGCCTGGACAGCACACTGGGTTGGATTTTCAGTGTTGTTCATGATGTTGGCGACTATCACTGGGATAACTACAATTCGACTGTACATACGGCAAAAAAAGAACAGAAAAAGTGGATCGATCAACTTTTCTTTGGCAATTTTGATTATCGTCATCATTTTGGGTATTTCGAGATCTTTGTTTCTTTTTATCAACCCGTACGAGTCCACCCAGTGCATAGCTGGTGAACCTGACTTGTGCCCAATTATTGTAGCAAGAATTTTGTACAGCCTCGGAATTCCAAGTATAACATCAGCGTTTATACTTTTATACGTGGCACTTGTTAAAGTAGTGAAAGTCAGTGGAATTCAAATAAAGCAGCTACAAAACTGGAAATTTTTAGTCTCAATAGTTGCACTTAGTTACTTACTTGCAGTTATAAGCGACATTATCGTAGCCTTCTATGCACATGCAATAGCTCTTGTGACTATTTGTCAAGGCTACTTCATTCTGCTGAGTATACTCTTGCTAGCTGCTGGACTGCAAGGAGGATTACAAATCATTTTAAAATCAAGAAAGTGTACAAGAACATTGTCAAGCTTTAATTCAACTGGTCCTCCTCAGCTATCGTCACGAAAACATCCAGTTCTAAGGAAGGTTTTGATATTTACTATATCGACAACCACTTTGGCGTTGATGTTTCTAGGCTGCCAGATATATGCACTTAGTAGTGTTCATGTAAAGGATTTGCAAGTTGTTGGAACTACGGATCCTTGGAGTTGGTTTTCATACCACACAGTGTTCAGATTTACCGAACTTTTTATCGGATGGCTTCTCTTTTATGTTGCATCTTCGAAGCCGTCTAAAAAATGGAGAGACTCCAACAGTTCCAGAATATTCTCAAAAATTTCCAAGCGCGATAGTACCCAAAAATCACACAATTTTCATGAAACATTGCATCCTACGTTTTCAACTTTGAGTGCGGTAAACATTCCTCAGAAACTCTGAAACCCAGAAAAAAAAGCTTTTAAACCATTTGTTGATGTTGACTTTCGACATTAATCATAAACATGTATATGTTAGTTAACGTTTTTTCACGCAAAATAGGGTTATAAAGGGCAGTTTTGTCTGCAATAACAGTTATAGCATTACAATACATTATTTCATATTTAGTGTCTTACTTCGTGTTACGTGCGTTGAAGTGTCTATCTTTTTATTCTGATACTAGCCTTGAATCATCTCAGGGCATGTAAGCAAGAAACAATGAGGAGTATCCTCCTCCTTTAGGTCTATGTCAGAACCATTGGAGAGTGAGAAATATATCTAGCTCTAATTGCTGCTTTTAATTTAAAACGTTCTATAAAGAACACGATCGTAGAGTGGGCGTCATTGTTATTGTCGTTAAATATATCCTGTTGAGTAAAACGATCATAAATTACTTCCTGGATACATTTTGTATGTTTTTAAGTAAGCTTAAGTACTTTTACTATATAGCATGTTTATCAACGACATAGTCTATGATGAATTGTAACGTCGTTCTAATCGATTGCATGTAGAAGGCGTTAACCAACTTCACAACAGTGTAAGCAGGAAAAACTTGTCCAGACCTCTGGTCGGTACAAAAATATGAAATGGATTGACGTCATGTTTTGTTATGCATCTTTTAACGTATTTAGACAGCACTACAAAAGACTATATGCTCCGTCAAATATTAGATCGAGTTGCTTATCCTCAACAGCGGTCAATCTCTTTTTGTCCAAGGTTGTGTTTGTTATTTTCGGTCGCTCACAAACTGTTTTCCGAAATATAATTTGGACTGAAAAGAAAGACATTATCAAACAAGCAATGTTCACAAATAAGATGAATTCATCAATGCGTTTTTGTATCAGTACCTGCATGACCATAAGTTCTTTGAGGAGAATCCTACAAGACTACTTTACTTAGGAGATTACTTTATTCCGGACCCATCAGCCTTTTTTGCACTCATCCGTAAAATAATTGTGTCAAGTAATCAATACTACCTCATGTTTTTGAGGTGAATTACGTTGATGGCTGCGCAACAGACATGTGTTGCAGGCAAATTTATTGAAAAGTGAAGGATACTTTAAACATACCTTTAAACATCTTGATGATTCCGAATATAGAAAATTGTAGAATACAACGTTATTGCTAGAGCACACAAAGTTAGAACATGTGGGTAACTATGTTCGTCGTGCGTAGGAGTGAATGATTTTTCATGTCTTATGAAATGAGTCATCAGAATCATCCTATACAAATCGTAAAGGCTGTAACAACCATCGACTGAAATAACAACTGAGAAAGGATCTTAATCTTAGAAGCGAATTACTACTTGTAAACTAAGAAATCAATTCTAGTTCATGATCATATTCTTCATTGATTTCGGCTACGTTTCATAGAAATCATTAATAGTTATTCTTTTCAAATGTCAAAAATGTGTCATTTATCCGAAAGCGTGGGTACATTTTTTATTGCTCAGCATCCATATCTAATAAAGGTAGAATCTAGTACCTGTCTATTGCTTTTCCGAGTTGATGTAACCATTCTCTTTTGAAAAGATGAGCCTTGGAGAGCTAAGCCTAAGTTTTCTATGTTGCATATGCTATTAATTGATATCGCAATCAAAAGCATCCCTCACCGACACCATTACAGACATAATTTACGTATGATGTCGTACTTGTATGAGTCAAATTAATACTAAAGTTTGTGCATGTTTTCCTTTCTGGCAGAATTCCCCTTTATTACATCACTTGCTGCAGATGGATGAAAATGACACTTATCTCATATTTTCAGGAGATATGAAACGGAAATAAGTATTCTTCTTTAAAGGGTAACAACAGCAAAACAAACGGAAAAAATGTTTGGGAGTAACACGAGAAGAACATGAAAGAACAGTAGTCTGTTCACATTAATTTAAAACACTTAATTTGCCAGGGGCTAAATCTAGACAGTAATGAATACGTAGCTTAAAATAGACAAGTTTCTTGGCAAATTAGTTGGAAGGAAAAAAATTGATAAAGACGATAAGCAGTATTGCGAGCAAGATTGAGGTTGAGGAATGTAATATAAGGAAACAAAACAGATGTTAAAAGTAGACGACGGTTTTTTAACTTTATGCATAGTCACGTTTCTATCAGCACCTTAGCAATAGTTGTTCGGAATAATGGGCGTGACGATTCACTATTTCAAACAGTTATATTTCTCTCAGCAGGCAGTTAGATGCAATAGAAAGGAGATAGGGACATACTTCTAATATGCCAAAAATTACGTCATTGCATAAAAATGCTAAGGATTGCCGAGATGGAAGTATTGGAGCTGGTTGAGGTGAGGAATACCCACATCTGGGGAGACGTCTGAAATTGTTTACAAAATGGGTAAGCATTTTGCAAAATAATTTAGAAATTTCTCTTGACGTATCAAGTGTTGACTGCATGATTCTCTCTAATTCTGAATACCTTGTTGATCTTAACCGAAATGGCAATTGGCTGACGGTTACAGGACCCTCGTGCAATTTGGTCTGTTGGCGTGTAGACGACTCTCGACTTGTTTAGTGACTCAACAGAACAGTTAACCACCGTTTTTACTAGTTATATGCAAATATAGGCTTGGCGGCCCAGTTCCGTGAACAGAAATTGATATGTATTAATCACCCCTCAGAGAATCGGTTTGATTGCGTAGATAATCAGTACAATCTTCAAGTAGGAACATTCCTTAACATAGTAGTTTATGGGGGGTTTGTAACTAAGATTAACAAGATCTTTGTGTATTTCGTTCTAAAATGATCCAATTTACGTGACTTTATTGCTGTCAAGTCTTTCGTGTCGTGAAACGAGGTCAAATCCTTTATGTTTTAATACGTTCCCTACGTCATATTTGAGATATTCTCCTCGGCACTCTCTTTGACCCCGCGTGAGTATTGCATGAGAATATATTAATACATAGTTGAATTTATTCGTGTGGGGTCCATGTCTGCGTCAAAGACAAGTAATATAACAGCGTAAACACTTACATGCTAGTATTCTTGCAGATATCCATATCACCAACGTAAAAATATTTGCTGGCATGATGTTCAAAGGTGATCCGAGGCCGCAGCGAAAGTTTTCGCAACAAAGTCCAGAGTCTCTTCTCTCTTTTTTTGTTTTATCTATGAATAGACACTCTATTCATTATCACTGAAATTGTGCGATTTTCATGTATATACATATGTATGAATATCAGTGGCGACCTGGCTTTTTTCGTCAGGAGAGAAATAGTTCCCCTTCATGAAAAACATAGTTCTTGCCACCTCTAAACTTATTGCTGTTAGATATATTCATCCAAGTTATTGAGAGAATAATATGAGAGAATAATAATTATTCTACCCTTGAAAAAGCCATTTTGGATGTTTAAGTGTCTGGTATTTGCCTAGTGTATTATCCGTGATTCATCAAGGGTAAACCTCATTTCAGGTGTTTCTGTTTAACCCAGCTGTATTTGAACTGTTGAGATGACCCGTGTTTACAATACTGTGGGAGAGGGACTCACTTGTCAAAAAGACTTAGATGTTGATCCACAATTTGTTGAGAAAGTCATAGGGACTTATGTTGACAACAATGTTGCATTTGTATTGCACTTCTTTTCTTTTACGAATAGGAAAAAGGAGAGGTATTAACTAAGAGAGATATAAATCAAGTAATTGGTAAGGGGACGTTCCGAAAGTTCAAAGAATGAGTGTGCAACCAGAGAAGACTTGAAAGCAAAGTTTTAGATGCCTTAAAATTATCAGCCTTGAAGTCTCTCAATTCTTAACTCTATCACGTGCTAGAACAGTAAGCAAATAAGAGGTAGACCTCAAAATTTCAACGAGTTCCATCTTGAGTTCGACCACTAAGGTGTGTGACCTTCTAGGTGTAATGAGCCCAAGATTCTTCGTCATAATTTGTTCTTAGCTATAGTAGACTGGAAAATTGAACTTTCAGCTGAACGTCAGAACAATTGGGATGAGTGCATGACTTTTACAAAGGAATTAACCGCGAGTTAATAAACGGAGTTATCCAAATCGGTTGAGTGTGAACGTGTTAGTGACGCTACAATTTTACCACAATGCTTTTGGTTGAGTGGAAATTCGACTGTTTTGCAAGAACCGCTCATCACCCCATCATGAGGAGAACCAATTGGCATTCATGGAGTGGAATATGTCATGTCATCATTGGAAGAACCAATCAGGATCAATGGTCGTGGCGGCTGGTGGGATTTCGTTAGGGAACGGGGGGGCAAATTTCAGATTTGCGTGTGACTCAATATAGTTACAGGGGCCACGCCCCTGTTTCGTATTAGAGACGTTACATGAGAACGAAAATGTAACTGTTAGGTCTGTGTTGCTCAGTAACCTAGGTATTTAGCAAATCTTCGATAAAAAATGTTTACTTTATAAAAACAGAAGTTACAAAAGCAAGGTTACAGCAAATGCCGTATCATAAGAGCAACAATTGACCGTGAGTTCGACACAGGTGCGCTTTGATTTACTTAGCAAAGAAGTGTATGTTCTTGAGTTGCAAAGCTTCTCTTGAAAATACGCCAGTTTGTATTGTCCTGAATCAGTATGAAGGTGAAACGACACCAAGTAGCCAAAAGTATCATTAGTGTTTTAATTTTATATAGGTGCTAATATTATGTCACAAAATGCCAGTGTAGCAAAAACGGGTAGCAAATTAGCACATCATATGCATTGATGTCTCTCCGATGAAATAAAACCCTCAGTAATCCAGTCGGGTAGACCATATGATCCGCAGATTTGCCTCAAATGAGCCCAAATGAGCCGAAAGATTTGCCTCTGTCCTTTGCCAATTCAATACCGTTGTCACAAACTCGTACTAGGATTGTGATTAAGCCCAGACAGTATTACTTTTTACCTAATAATTTGCTCCTCCTATGGCAGTTCTAAACTCAGGTATAAACGTTTTAGGCTGTAGACTTAGTGAGTTGTCAAGTAAACCGCAGAAAGGTCTAAAACTGTTAAACAGGAAACGAAAAAATATTTATCCAAAGGACGTTTTTAACAAGAAGATCATTGTAAAGGCCAATAGCAAGCAACTTGAATAGAAATAAAATCACTAAAAGTTCTCATTCAGTCAAAATTAATTACGAAAATATGCCTCAGTTGACTAATGTGATTATTGTTTTACGCCGATATAATGGCAACAACAAACATGGCTGAATAACGAAGAAATATCGTAAGACAGGTGAATCAACAGCGTTCTGTATCTCTTGTCTTTGCTTGTTTGGTGCGGGATATCATCTACTGCGGGATAAAGCAAGATTGCAAAATAGTATTTTTTTTGTTTAGCTTAATGATGGAATAAAAATGACACGTCCGAAATAGAAACAAAAGAAGCAGTTTTGCGAATAACGTTCAGTTGCAGTCCCAGAAATTCGAAATGTTAGCTGACTTGGTAAGCTTGAGGCTAGGTACTAAAGCATGTGAGTAGAGCACATGTTTCAATTTTTTTTCAACCACAATAAACCTGAATCAAGACTGATTATCTTCACTGATATTAAGGCGATTATAACAGAAAAGGTTATGAGTTGATTATTTGATATTAGCCAGGGCTAATGTATGAATTTTTAATATGGAGAAGCCAAATTTAACGTTTTACGAGGAGAAGCTTCCACTTTTGATTTTTGGAACGGGACTCACTTTAGCTGCGTCAGCTAAAACAAGCTTGACAATAGTAAATACCAACCATGTTCATTTATTGAAATATGTAGAATTTCATCGACTCCATTATGAAAATCCAGGAACGCTTGTTTGAAATATGTCACTGTTAATGAAATGCTGCATTGCAAAATTAGATTCTCAAATCTCCATTGTAGCACAGTTGCTCGAATTTATCCGTAACAATCAAAATGATTGCGTAGAATTGCATGAAATCAATAGCAGGAATCAACATAAATCCATCTATAATATTTTGGTACCGTGGAAAGATTGATGTTTCGGCGTTCTTAAGCGTCATCATGACCTGACATATACTATAAAATGGAACTTTTTGATTTTCGGCGATGAGGAAGAAAGCCTTTTATCTCGGACATTGGTGTTTTTGTTGAACAAGTTAAAAACTTCTTCCTTTATCATTTTTTGAGTATCGATTTTCATGTTTTGCTGCTTATTTATTACAGCCTTTTTGATGTCAAACTCTAGAGCCTATGAAAAAATAATAAGCCAAAGAAGAAAGAGACGATGAGTTGCAATTCCGACGGAATGATTCCAACAGTTTTGCATGGAGTTACTTGTTAAGAAATAGATTCCAACGCTTTCGCAACTAATTATACATTTAAAATATCTTGATAATACATGAGACGGAGCATGTCTAACACGAGGTGGAAAGCTTGTCAAAGGAGACGTTTTTGACAGTATCTTCGTCATTTATTCCTTTACTATTTTCTTCTAACAATTCCGACATTTTTTTCGGTCAAGCAAGATTTTTATAGGACTCACTTTCCGCGCTTCAAGGTGTCCTAAACAACATGACGGGATCAAGTTAAAGCTGTCACTACCAAGCTAAGAGTGTGGTCGTGTCAGTGGGTGAAAATATCGTTGCTTCTTGTAATTCAGTTTGAAAGGTTACACCAAATTTCTTACCATTCATATTGCTCTCAGTATCACAAGTCTCTCTCCTCCAGTGCTGCAAAGACAAGATGAGGCACGGTAAAACATCCTGCATGACATAGACCGTAGTATTAGTTTAGATATGTGTAACCCCATGAAGACAACAAGTTTTCATAGTCCATATATTTCTGATTTTTAAAGGAAGGAGAGCTGCTGCTTATCAGGTATACCTGTATACCTATCAGCCGTGATGACAAAACATCTATTTTTGATATGTTCATAAAGCAGGTAGTTTAGATATGTGTAACCTTATGAAGACAAGAAAGTCTTCATAATCCCAATATTTCTGATCTTTAAAGAAAGGAGAGCTGCTACTTATCAGGTATACCTGTATACTAATCTGCCATGATGACCAAACATCTATTTTTGATATGTTCAATAAATTCGTAAATGGTAGAGAGGTGGAGGTACAACCCCTGTGGCTCCTTTGTTGCATGGGACCAGATAGAGGACTACCGCCACATCATATCATCGATTTTTATGCTTCCTTTTCTCAAAAATGTATTAATTTACAACCTTGTGTTGTTCCATGCATAAAGCACTCGGCAAGACTTCATTCAACATCAACAAAACATCCTAAACACTCAAACTATGGGTTCTCCGTCAACAGCAAGAATGACGAAAGCAAGCTATATTGCCTTTCTTTTCATGAGGGTTCCCATGCAGGTATCCTAAACATTTCATCAGAAATGACAATGCAGCACGTGGGACGGTACGACAACACTTTGAAAGTTCTCTCTTGCATTCAAGCTGATGTTCTTTCAAGTGGTTTCAAAGTGTTTCCTCATAACAATGCATACATTTGCACAGTCATTGGTTGTTAACATCATTGCTTTTCTGTTGTCTGTGTTGGCTTGCATTCACACTCGTCGATGTTACACCTAAAGCAAACCTCTTTTGAAGTGTTTGTGTATGTATCTCGCACATTCCTTTGGCGACAAAATTTGCTCTGAAGTACGGTATTACCAACAGGTCCATTGAGAGCCCGCTCGGGTCCTGGAGTTATAAACAAACCTTACTTTTGTGGTTTTCAAAATTTCAAGAGTCAGAGGAAATGAAACTCAAATACTTGCAACTACTGAAACTACGATAAAAAATTTCACGAATGTACATCCAACATACGTCTTTAAAATTGTCTAGCATTAGCAAAACGTTTCACGAGCCTTTCACGAGGTCATGATCCCCCCGAATTTACCCTCGCTACCCTCTTTCTCGACGGTGCTGGTTACCAACGTGTTGTAAACGACTTTCAGACAACAATTTACCCATCATAAATGAATGCGGATCTTTCAAGTAATTACTCACAGGATTGCAGTGGCATACCAATTGACTGTTGGCGTGGTTGCTTCTATGTCTTGAAAGCATGTAAATGACATTTAAGAACTTTGGATCGGAAGAAAGCATGAGTGATAAGATCTCCCTTTACAACTACACTATTTTCGTCATACTTACTGATCATTATATTAATATGCTAGTGTAAATAAGTCAAGATATAGAAATACAAGTTTCTGTTTTGCAAACTGAAATGTTTGAAATATAGAAAGACTGATTGGAACAGTGTTTTGAATGTTAAGTTTTAGACTAGAGAACACTTAAACAAAATATGCTGCATCTTCATTAGTAGTTTATTCCGAATGAGAGTAATCCTTATACCATTTGGTGCTGGGCTGACCTTTTTTGTCTTGTTGTCTGTAATAGTTTTTCTTTGTGGAAACGTAGGAAGACTTTGGACCTTTGTTTATTAGGCGTCTCTTCTGGCTATCAGTTAGTCTTGACTGCCCTGGAAGCAGTGCTTTCTTGATAGGAACAACCGGTATTCTATACTCATTAAATAGAACTAGCTCCCAGATTACTTAGGTGCTTCCATCCTGGTAAGCATTCTCTAGGTCTTCTTGAATTGCAAGTGGGACAGGCTAGACCTTGCAGAAGATTAGTTTTGCTTTGCTTCGAAGACTAACCTCCAATTCAACACCCTTAAAGCATTCGAATTTGGATTTCCACTAGGGCTCTCACGATAAGAAAAAATCATAATCGATAAATCTATGACCCATAATCTAATCTTAATCGATTAGTTGTCAATATAACACTGAGATTTCCATTGAATAATTGAGGGGGCTAGACAAAGAGAATCTCATTTTCATATTTTCTAAAATTTTGTTAGTGTTTCTGAGTGACATTAGGCTGCCCTGTTCATAGTACGAGGAGTACTTAAGCTTAGGGCTATGCAGACGATTTTTATATGAAACAAGGTAGCAAGATAAAATAAGCTAGAGCATTATAGTTATATCATCATTAATATCGTTGTAATCATCGTGTTTTATACTAGTAGATACAGCTGTTAAGGAGAGGGTACTGATATGGTCCTGTGATTATTAGACACCATGTGTGAGGGCTGATAAGACGCGCGGAATGCATGGACCTTCGGAGGTGCATGCCTGGTCGTTACCTTTGTCATGATTAACTGTGATTATCCACTCAACACACGTACAACGTTGAGAAATACATTAATCGATTACAAAGATTTGTAATCGATTACCAACCAAAGTCTAATTGTAATTGATCAATCGATTAATCGTGAGAGTCCTAATTTCCACAAAGCAGGGAATTCATTGTATAATTTGCGGCATTCAGGAATTTGTTTAGAATCCTCTTTTAGATGACTGAATACAGCACTGCAGGACTTTGTGAAACTAAGAAGTTTGTACAAGCAGGTCAAAGTCAGGAACATCGGTAACAATGAACTCAACATCGCATCATTTGTCTGCATTGGGTTTGCAGGTTTTAGCAATAAAGGATTCTAGAACAGGAATGCCGTGCTTGCTTGCTGTCTCATACCCTGAGGATGACTTGTCCACCATGGGACAACCAAGTTCTTCCCAAAAATGTTTGGTGATAAAATTGCCGTATCCAGTACACAACTCCATTGTGAGTACCTTACCATCAATGCTGATAGGTACTTTAAAATTGGGTACATAGTAAGGCTTCTTCTCAACAGCATGGAAAATATCAACCTCTCTGACTGCTAGGCTGTCCTCTTTATGAGCTGCTTGTTTCTTGCGACACACCCTTGATGCTACAGTAATTGCATGTTGACTCCTTAAAATGGCATTCATTAGGTTTGTGGTTAATCTTGTCACAACGATAGCAAACTTTTTATGATTTTCCGAGGGCTTCATTCCTCTTTGGCTTAGCATCTGTCATCATATGATGTTTCCGCTGTTGTTGTACTTCGTTGACTTGTTTTGGCCTCCATCGTGAACTGCCATCTCTTTGGTGATTTTTGCAGCATCCTCCGTCTCTGTAACAATAGCTATAACGCGAGTGATATCCAGTTCGTCGTCTATCACTGGACGTTAAGGACGGCTTGTTGATAAAGCAAATGAAGCGAGTGCGTATTGCTTCATCATGGTGGTCCTTGATCGGTGGGAAATCACAGGTAGCAGTATCGTGCCTGATTCGAGTCATTAAGTCCTGAATAGTTTCACCAGTTTCACGTGTGTCAGGAACTGAATGAGCGCCAACAAAGGCATGGAAACGACAGTAGTAGTCGATCCAGAGTTCACAAGTAGGATCGAATGAATGAAAACTGGGCGTCGAGGTCGTAGATGTGACTGTAGCCAAAGTTGCCAAGTCACCATTTCTCTCGGATATAGTCTGCTGGATCACTGTTGTATCTGTTTCATCTTCTCCCTCTGTTGCGCGTGCTTCTGTAGCATCTGCGGTTTCCTCATCATTATCAGATCCTTGAACTCCGCCATGGTTACTAGTCTTAATCAATTCGATGCCAGAAAATGTTAAAAATAGTAGTAGATTGACAAGATCCTCTCCACTGCACCAGAAAATCCCTGTTACATCCCTGGCCGTAGCAAGATTGCGTGAGTCGTGAACACAGGGTTTCAGTAAGAGAAACCATAACCGTTTTTATTATTCAGCTTTGTTAGCATAGTCAATCAACAGATAGATAGATAGATAGATAGATAGATAGATAGATAGATAGATAGATAGATAGATAGATAGATAGATAGATAG
>JANTCA010088695.1:0-13910 GCA_024741275.1 Chironex yamaguchii | reverse complement strand
TTCTTTTGCTTTGCGAATCGCTTGTACTTTCACAGTTTATACATGAAATGTGCAGGAAGAATTTATCCGAAACGTACTTACTTTTGTTTCAATGGAAGGGCTTACCTCAGCAAGGGCTATGCAGTGTGTAGGAATATTGTTTATAATAGAAAGCTAGAGACTTGTTATTATAACAGAGTTGTGCCATCTAACTATAAATGAGTTTTCTATCTCTATTGGCGATGTGAAACCGAATTGTTGTGTATGTGGCTATTTGGAATAGATTGAATTGCTATGAATTTATAAACTGTTTGTTGCTTTTAGAGAGCCTTGGGGTAGATGAGACTATTATTGCTGTTTTAATGCAGTTGAGTACACTCGCTTGTATGGGCTAGTCGGTATAGGTACTGCAATGTAAGACCGCAACAAAAGGACATGGTTTTGCAAATTATTCATTTATCCCTTTCTTCGATATTGATAACGGCTAATTCCGATAAACACAATGTTACTAGTAGTTTAGAAAGTTGAGAAATTGGGATTGTTTACTTTAATCGGGGCCTGAGCTTTTTTCTTGGAAAAATTTCAGATTCTACAATATTGCTTCAATACTTCATAAAATAATTATAATCATTTCAGAAGTGAACGAAAAACGTGAAATCGGTGATACACAATGAGTACTAACTTTTTTCGAATATCCGTTTTCGAAAAGAATAGCTTTTACTTTCCCCAGTTTCGAATTCAACATTGAACAAATACGGTTTTGTCTTTTGTATCCAAAATATCTCGGCCAATATACTGGTTAGGAAATATTATTGGTCGGTTGCATACTTCAACAATGCAGCCCATGCCGCTACAAGAAACCTAAACTAAAGAATTACGAACTTGACATTTTATCGAACTTTGCGAAGTAAAATGGCTCGCTGAGTAAAAGACACGTGATGTAATATTGCATTTAACCACAATAAGTTGCACGAAGAAATGAAATAAAACGGAATCGCATCAATATTTGTGAAGATAACCTCAACAAAAAGATGAGAGTCGTTTTTACTGTTGAGTTGGTGTAGTGGCGGAAAAAAAACGAGAAGTGTATTGCGACAATAGACATGTTGCTGGGTGTTCAACGTGCTCCAAGAAGGCTCGACTGTATTTTTTCAACCCAAATTCTTCGAGTAAGTTTCGAGGTGTTTTACCAAGGTGAGTAATAACACTGAAAATAAAATTTGAATAATTTGAAGACAGACGAAGAATGGAGTGCCTTCGAAACATTAAGAAATGATTATGGCCTTCTTATTTTTAAGTGTTTTCTATTTATACAAGACATGTTTATCATCGCAATACTTTTTACGACTTTTTGCAGTGCCTAGCATGCTCCCTAACAAGGTACCTGGCATAATAAAAACTAATGCGAAAATGTAGAATATATAAAAAATAAACAAAGAATATTCCTTGAAGTAGATATAGCATAATGCAATGAAAAATTACATTACATTGATAGGACGGAGAGCCCAACTCAAACACAATAAGCTCAGACACAATAAGTTTGATAAAACAACATGCTATTTTACAGCTACGTACTCAGTCCATTATTTGTAGGTAACAAAAGTCGGTTTAAGTATACAAATATTGTCCAGAAGAACAAACCGAGGTGTCGGAACATAACACTGTCTTCTCATGTCTGCAAGTGGGTAACTAATAGGTTTGTTTTTATTGATATTTGTGACCAATTTAGGACGTGTGCATAGTGCCAAGCACGAAATAGTACTCCCAAAGAACAATGTTTTGTGAAATAAGAAAAGTTCAACCTGAGATATCAATGACCTGAATGAAATATTCGCAGATCTCTTGAAAGAATAATGAAGTACGATAAGCTGACAATGTAATGCTTGCGTAAAGCTGTGGTGATGTCTAGATTTCTGATCTTTTTTACAGATGGTAAGTCGTCACGTGTTTTGACCTAACCTGCTTGGCAACGTACACGTAGCATAGTGAACTAAAATAAAAATTTTCAATAAAGTCAAGGGAGACGGTGATTCGCAAAATTTGGTGCTGTGGGATTAGTATGACTAATAAAATATACTAAATTTACGTTTTAAGCACCCTTTTCAATATTGGAGTGATCCAGCCAATACCTTTCAACGTACCAGCTGTTAACCAAGCGACAACAAAATCAACGGAGACGGTTTTGAACAACTAAATTAATTCCCCTCAATTATTCAATAACAAAAAAATGCGTGGATTACATTTCTCTTCAACAACTATTTAATCTGTAACATTAAAATTCCTATTACGCAGAGTACTAAAACCTTTTAATATTGCCTGTATTCGAGCAAAGCCTGGTTTCGTTTGTAAAGTATTATTAAATTAATTTTAGTCGCATGCCAAAAAGAATATTGGAAATACTTTGCGTAAGGAAGAGAAGTAAAAATAATATTAAATAAGATACGGTAATTACTTGATTATACGCCGAAGCAATTACTTAATTTTGAGGCATTCAAATGAGGCTCTTACGCAAGGGTGACCGTAAATCGAGTAATTGCGGTAGTAAAATATCCTTCTTTTAATTTCGTTTGCAATAAAGAATAACAGTTAGGTACCTTACGAATTTGGTATATCACTTTTTTTACCAAATATGTTACCGATAAAATTTGCTCCACTCCTTAGGGTTACTCTAGCTAAATTTCTGAGAAGCACTAAAACCAAATAAATATATGTACTTTAGCTATATAACAGAATCACAGAAAATGAAAAAACTGATTCTCTGTTACTCTGAGTTTCATGCGAAAGCACTCGTAAGACAGACTATTACTGAAATGCATTGCAAACTACATAGATATATAAGTAAGTAGATACAACAAAAGGGGGCATTATGCAAAATTACAAAAAATTGTCTAGGGGCTGCTATAGTCCATTAGATAATACTTGTTTACGTGTCATGCAAAATAACTATGAATTGTCTAAGGGGTGCTATGGTTCATCAGATAATACTTGTTTTCGTGTCTGCATTTTGAAATTAGTTCGGAGCGTTTGTTTAGCAGGTTTTTGTTGTTGCCTTTGATGATTTGTAGCTTTTCCGATGTGCAGAGGTCGCACCTATTTGAGGTGTTGCTGTGTGGTTGGGCTGACGTAATAACTGATCATTGGATACAGTAGTCTGATTTGTTTTCTTTCAGTTGCCAGATGTATTTGGAAAGTTCGGTGATGTTAATTCGCTGCTCTGAATTTTGATTAATTCAATATTAAAATTTGTGAGTCAGATCAGGACTGACATTACATTGTCCGGAAAACACTTCAAAATCGTTATTGCTCATTTGTGTGCCGGCAAATCTGTTTATGAATTGTTAGATATAAGTAAGTAAAATTTAATTTTGCAGGGCTAGCAAAAATCAGTTTCAGGGACATGACCTGTCGGCCGTAGTTTGATAACAATGCCCATTCTAAGTTATAATTAATATCTGATACAGTAGCAAACATTGACAAGTATCATAATGATTTTCGTTTGCTTGCTCAATGGCTCAAATCCCTTGAATATTACAACAAACAACATGTACTTTAATTTGGATAAGGATTTAAGTCTTTATTGTTTTTTCCTTAAATGCTCGCTGTGCAAAAACCTTATTTCATTTCTAATTGACAAATTGTGGAGCATAGCGGTAGGGATGGAAGCGTAGCGGTATATGAGAGCAGCGTAGCGGGCCCCACGCAAAAACGCTCCAGGGAGAACACTGTTGTTGAATCTTGTTTCTTAAAGATAAAAGATTTGAGCAGAAATTTTACAAAATCTTGATATCGTTTTAAAAAAGCTTTCAGAATTATATTCTTATTCTTTAATATTTCTTGTCGGTTTTTTTTCAAAAGGTTAGTGAATGTGATACAAATGAAAGATAAAACGTTTCCTCTCAGGATGTCAAAATTTAAAGCTCAAACTCATAACTGGTTTGTTTTCATTGTCTAATCAAAGTGTTGCAGTCGTCCTTGAAACAAGAGAAGTCCCATGCTGCAACCAACAATGACTAAAACAAACCACTTGCATCTGCGTTAAATATAAACTTTAAAGAAGTTCACTTTACTTTGCAGCATCAAAGGCGTTTAATCCCGGAAGGAATTTCAAGTTCTCAAAGACCAAATCTGGTTTAACAGAGAGGCCTTGTCGATCAAAATGTCTTAAAAGCTGTGAGTGGCTGCATTACAGTAATGAAACTGATACGGCTCTGTGTTGAAGGAGAGGAAAGGAAACTTTAAAATATGAAATAAACGAAGAAGGTGCTTGCAATTCTAAGTGGTAGTTCTTGGCAACAAGCTCCAAAATGGTTTGAGGATCACTAACGTTCATCCTGCAGTAAAGTTGCCCTTTCTTTTCACACAAGTGTTCCTCGTTTCGGAGATATTGTGGAACTTACAAACGATAATCTAGTCAAAACAAGGCTGCAGGATCGTCGGTACTTTGTAAAAGCTGTGTTCAAATTCTTTGTAGACAAATGATTGCCTTGTTAAGGAACAAGACAGAAGATAATGACAATTTCACTCGCTCAGTCTATGGTTGTAAGGTGAAATGATGACTTCGGTATTCTAGAAAGGCTGCAGAGCAATAGTAGCAAGAAGAAATACTTGCATAGTCCTTTTCAGAACGAGTTATTATTGCTTAGAAAAAATCACGTTATTTCATAAGTACTATGCAATAGTTATATATACAAATACATATACACTATAATATGTGACGAATACACAGTTGCATCAAACAAGGAGCAATAGCAAGTTTGTGTCTTCTTGATGGGTTTCCATTTGAACACCCAGGAAAACATCTTAGGGTTTTATGAAGTTTACAAGATCAAAAACTATGCAATTGTCACATCAATTAAAGCTACTGGCTAGAATGCACCTCTCTTTACAGCAAGGCGCAAGTTAAGCCACGAGATGCTATTACCTTGTAAATAGTTTGGATCAACATTAAATTAAGGACTACATGTTGTTCTTAGTAAGAAACCAAGCACAGGAAGTACTTCTGACAGTTTCGTATTTAAAACACCCAAATTTTTGTTCTAAAAGTGTTTTCTTAATATCGACAGTCTTTATATTTCATAAAGGGCAGTAAACAATGTCTTACCGTAGCATTGGTAAATGTCAGGTAAATTATCAGTAAAGCTTCTCTTTTTGCCTCAACATGCTGTCTTCTACGAAGTTTTTGTTTGACGATACCAAAGTTAAACAAAGTACTTTGTCTCATGCCTTCACCATAACTGTTGAGCAGGTTTACAGCAACGAAAGAAACGTAAACATGAATTGAACTGAATGATTTGATTACAAGTTTGTATTACAATGTCATCTTTAAGACCTGAATTAGAATTCGTCGAATGTCCAACAAACTTCGATAAAGGTGATTTCTTATGTCAAACACGTATTTTTCCTAGTGGTGAAACAAACCAGTTTCGCCGCAGTGAAAGGTACGCATTTCACTGTCACACTAGGATATTTTGGTCATTTTAAAGTGGGTTTTGGGCACGGATATTTAAATTGCAACAGAAAACAGCTTTAGCGGGAAGATTCACTCGTAGGATACAATTGTACTAACTTATTCACTACCAACCTCTAAACAGGCTAACTTTTATAAAAACCGGTCATGGACATTTATTTATGAATACCATAGAGTAAAGTGTTAAACCAACAAGAATTTTAAGAACAATTTGTATTTCCACAAACAACTGCCAAGCATCTATAGCTGCCAAAGTCCTTGATCCTGATGCAGTTGGGAGAGAGCATGAAAATTTGGAACCAGCTGTGTGAGTTTTAGACATATTTCCTCACTATTGACTGACAAACCACCTCATTTTCTGGACAAAATGTCCGTCACTTCACTAAAAGCGCATTTGACAAGATGATGGTGGCTGATTCTTTGATGATTCCTTTCTGTGATACACTTGGCTTTGACTTCTCAAGAACTGTTACAGGTTTGCAGTCAGGGCTGTAAGTGTTCTGTTGTAAAGTTCCTGGTTCACCAGCCAATTTTGTCACCTTTTTAAAGAATGTATGGAAATTTCCGGGAAATTTGCAATTCATTGACAGATAGAAGCAGTCTCGAAAGTGAACGCAGCATTTCGAAACACGCAGTACCCTGAGTAGAAATTAAGGTTCAAAAGACAAGGTCATTTTAGTACAACCGTTTATGAACCGGTAAATTTTAATCATTGAGTCAGTGTAAATAACAAGTTCCACATTTTGAACCTCTCCGATTGTGCATGCACCCTCTATTCTATAGTTTAAGGGAGAGCTGCCAAGATGGGCCACCCCATCTAGCTCAAATCACTGTACAATCCCGATTTCACAACTTTTTAAAACCCAAACCTAGAAAAATCTGCCCACTGAATCTACAGAAAACAGATGCGGTCCCGCTGTATTGGAGTGTCCATGAGATGTCTTCTGCCGTTGCAGTACAATGCCGCAGGTCACTGGCGACAAAGTCTTGTTTGATTTGCAACAAAAGCAGGAAACTCATGTGGCGTTGCAAATTCATTACGTTCAATACACCAAAACAAGATGGCTGCTGAAAGTTCATCAATTGACTTTCTATCTGTAGTGGTTAGCTTATTTACGCTGTGTTTTGCACTTATTTTGATAGTAAGAAAGAAAATATCCAACAAAGTGTGTTTAGTAGTCCTTGGGGATGTCGGCAGAAGTCCAAGAATGCAGTACCACGCATTGTCATTGGCTGATGAAGGCTTTGACATTGATTTGGTGGGCTTTGAAGGTTGGTTATTTGATGTATAAGAATTTATTGACAATAGTACTACAGTTTAATTACGATTTTTTCATGCAATGTAGGATTTTAGTTTTATTTCGCTTAACGTGAAAGCCAATACAAATTTTGTTCGATTCTGCACCTGCTTCTTTATTGTAGTGACTGCAAATTGACTCTCGCGGGAATCAGTATTGTTTTCTCGAGGTTAGGCTGTATGCTTTTTACGGTTGTTACCTCACACGTAGTAATTTCGCCTTCAGTCCTTACTATATGATTCTTATGGGACTTTGATTTCCATTGGCAGCAATATTCATACTTGTTCTTTTTCTCAGCTGTTTATTTTTTATCCATACGTGTATTTTCTGTTACTCTGTTCCTTTCTTCTTTCTGTATCTTTTCATAGGTCTACTCTTACCCTTTTTCTGCCCTGTGTCCTTACTCGGAGAGGGTCTCCATAAACTGGTTTGGTCTCAGCCTTCCGTGTCTCCATATACATGGCCTGTGTACTATCTTTCTTCAGTCTGTTTCGCAAATGAGGCCTATTGAAAATTTGCAGATGGATCGTTTACTTAGTACTCACAGAACTAGATTCATGCTTTTAGTAATGTGAAGTGGGTGATAAACTAAACTTGACACAGCTATAACATCATTTATTGAGTAAACACGTAGACACACAGGTCTAACATCTCCAGTTTTAAAATTATGTGAGACCTGTTAGTGTTTCTTTTGAAGCTGGTGAATAAAACGTCAGTTTTGATGTAAAACAATGAAAAATCTACGAACTGGTAGTAATCTTGAAAACACTTAACTTTTTCAGTCTTTCAATCTCCCAGTGAAATTTTAGTCGTATAAAACTAAACAAATTGCTTCTGTTTTTATTGTTGCCATTTATGCTATGAGCAACCTATAGCATCCCGTGTTCATAGCTATATTATTTTGTACATCCTTGGTAATTTTAAACTAGTATTATACAAGATTTATTCTCAGCTCCTGTTAGCTGCAGCATTTTGTAAGTTCGACCTATCTTTAGTGTCTGAACATCAACTCTTTCTTTAAAATGGCAGTAAAGTTTTTTATTAGTTATATGCTAACCCCACAGCACTACATTTTTGTGAAACATTTTCTGTAAATGACCCTCTAGGTCTCTGACTTCTGCAAATACCAGTACTTTTGTATAATGCTGACATGCCAGCAAGATTATTTGCTGCAGTAGTGACTGAATGAGGCCTTGTTCAATGGTGGTTTAAAAGAACACTTTAAAAGTGAGAAGTAGTATTCATCAAAAACAACTTTGTTGAAGTCTTGAAGGTATGCCAATTAATGCTTCTCTGCAGTACTATATGAATAATGTTTAGAACTTAAAGAGATGTTAAAGAGATTTTGTCATAAAGGTATCATTGCAAAGTAGAAAGAAAAATAAGACACTATCATAATGCAAAGAAAAAGGCTAAGGAAGACTAAAATCAAGACTAAGAGTTAATAGGTTGAAAGAAGATATCAAGGTGGATGACCTGTGATGTCGTAGATTAGTAATAGTAATGATGAAGCAACATCTTCAGTAACGCCCAACAACTCCTGCAATAATTCATAAGCACTCTACTATCACATGGAATAATCTATAGAGATCCAAAGAATAATTATGTTCAGTTGCAAGTTTCAAATTTACAAAGAGAAAGGGTTTTCAAAAGAGTTAAAGGAAAGATAACAACTTCCTAAAGTAATTAACTAAATTTCAATAGTTTAATTGTTTAATAGTCCAATAGTCCAATTGTTCAATGATTAAATGGTTGTTTATTATTGCACCTGGAATCTGAAATTTTCTTCATTGGAAAGCAATGGTTTGGAAATAATAATGGAATGTTGGTACTATCTCTGCTTCTTTTGCCTTCAATCATTCCTTTCCATGCAGTCTTCCTTATATTATTTGTGTTGTCTTTTATCAAGTGACCAGCATACCTTGAATATTTGGCCAGTTACTTAGTAGCGCTCTTCATAAACCAAAGCAGGCCATAAGAGATGGCCTGATGGCCTGAAAAAGTTTTCAGTGCAATTGTCAACAGTTATAATGTGACATCTTCATCACATCCATAGCCTAAAATTGCTTCACATGATCACCAACTGTCTACAGGATCACTATTCTGCTATTATTTACCAGTTTGCTTGTATGTTACAGGAAAAAATGCTGTCATGTTTATTTTTAGTACCAAAAGATCAATGTAAACATCATCAAACATGGCAAATAGACAAAATTTTGTGCTCCTTCTGTATATTTCAATCTTAGCTTTCCTATTTTTTTATTATAGGGGTAGCAAGGTTGGTACTAACCTTGAATAAGACATTTCATGTGCACTGTTATGTGATAAAAGGAGTGTTTTAGAAAGAGTAAATCACCAAAACCTGTAATTAACTGATTTAATTTGGAATATTGTCATGAGTGAAATCAACTGTTTGGTCAGACAATGTGTAGGTATCTAGGCAAAATAGAATGTAATTCAAGCCAGATTGTCTGACCACAGACCATAGAACACTTGCTTTGTAGATAATTCTCATCTCTGTACATTTTGCACATTTTCAATTTTTAAATGCTAAATTGCACTATATTATGGTCAGGTTTTTCTCCTATTTTGCTTTTCAAAGTGCAAGGAATCTGTTATTTGGACCTGGTAATTGTTTAACACTCATATTGCCTATTTCTTGTTGTTTTGAACTTTTCACTTGGCCGTTTGAAAACATTAGATTTATTTTATGTGATTTGTACATAACCTAAATAAATAGATAATAATTCATTTTGATATATGAAGTGTATCTGGAAAGCGACTGGCCCATGTATTGGTTAAATGTATTTTATGTCACAAGTTAGCTGATAAAAGGACTTTGGTCTTGTTTCATGGTAAAATAGCTCAGATTAAGGGTTAAATAACATTGAGAAGAGTAATGAAGGAACCCTTCACATTAGTAGTGCGTTGACAATGCTTGGGTACATAGGAACCACTCTAATAAGCATTCCTAATTTGTACTTAACTTGTTGAGAAAGTAGATCATTGTTAAGTAGACTGGGATTTTTAGTGTTGCATGTTTTGTCAACTAAGGAGTGGCAAGAGTTTTCTTAAAGTGGTTGGACATGGCATCTTTTGGTAGCTACAAATATAGATTTTAGTGCCACCAGAGGTAGATATGGCATTGACACATATCAGAGTGTCTTGTGCAGCAATTTTTTTTGAAGTTAATTTTAGTCTTATTTGGACCAAATAAATGCTGGTACTTTTTGATGGTGAGAAATTTTGATCAGCTTAGTAAAGATGCAAGATAAAAGAAAATGTTTGTCTTTGTGTTTTTTGCTATGTTTAATGAACTTGATCTGTACTTGGAAACAAATGTTGTTGATTGGGTAGGGCAATGTTTTGGTTGACATTAAATGATAAACTAGTAATGACTGTGAACACATTTATGAGCAGTATCTTCCTGAGAAACTTAATATTCTCTGGAATCCACATTGAGAGGTACATTTAGACTGGCATCTTCTTTCAAAGTATGAGCTACATATTGCATGTGTTTTGATTAATATATGTCCTAAGAAGCTTAGGTGACTTTGCTCCTGTCAATGTTTCCTTTTTTACTATTGTAAGGATCACCACCACTCAACAAAGTACTTATGGACAGAAATATAACAGTTTCATATATTGCTCAGCCACCCACTAAATTAAAAGGTAATTTTTTCATTAATATTGTCCTACAATATCTGTTATTTCTCCACATCCTAGCAGTCTATTTAGGTAGCCACACCTTTTTTGTGGTATTCGATTTTGTTACATTTTTTAAGATCATTTGTCTGAGATTTCCAGTAACACAATATTCATGTGAACCATGTTAAAGACAGTTTCCATTTACAGAGACCTGTTTAGCACACACCAATTTCATGGCTTTTTGACATATACTTTTGCAATGGTATCCCATAGATTTCCCAGGTGTTTCGGGTGTCACTCCTCACTTTCATGATATTCTGAAGTGAATTTTACTATGCAACTGTTGCTTCATCCATGAACAATAATCTTAAGATGTATGTATGTGGTCAATTGTATTTACTATATTCCTGATCACCAGGGAGCAGTTCATCATTCTAATGTTCTAGTCTTATCTCAAAGTCATTAAAGCTATATAAAATGTGTATTTTTGTGGAGGAGATAAACACTGTTCATTTATACAGTATTCAGATTCTGCAAAAGGTAACATGCTCATTCTATACATTACTTTATTACATATTTTGTCTATTAGGTATGCCACCCCTTTTGTATTACATTTTCAAGACTGTAGTGCAAGCATTCCAGTTGCTGTTTCATCTTACATTTCAACTGTCAAAGCCCTCTTATTTTCTCATTCAGGTAAGTCTCCCTCATTTACAGAACAGTTTGAGAATGAACATTATGTTTATAATTGAGGTATAACTGATTAATTCAGACAAGAATTTTATATTCACCAAACTTTTACCACAAAACCAGGTGCATAGAAATCATTTTAATGGAAGAAATGCTGAGGATTATCACTTGATTACAGTCGTCGGAATCCACAGTGGCATTTGGCAATGCTGCCGTAAGTGCCGTCACCTAAATCAAGTACTGTGGCAAAAAATGCTGAATGATTTTTCAGGCACATGTGAAAGTCAAACACTCGAAAAAGCCCAAAAATGACAGTTATAGTCTCTGGGGGCAATGTTACAAACCATTTGGACACAATTACCCAATTTTAACAATTCAACAAATTTCTCTGGCTTTCCCCTTGCCCTATAGGGAGTGAATATTAAGTGCCCACACTTAAAATGAAAATGCTTTAAATGCTATTCACGTCTGTTTCTCTGATGATTATATCCCTTGCACAATCTTCTAAACAAGCTGCTTGCAATAAACAGGCGATCTTGTCCATTTACCAAAAATCCTGAAAACCAAAATTGCCGACAAGGTTCTCACTCACGGTGGCAATTTTGTGCTGGCAAAAATTTTGATGGATTCCGAGGGCCATGATTAACTATAGGATGTCCATTGCATGGCCAGTTTCACAGTAAAGTGGTTATAACAGAGACCTCAAAATGATATTTAATTCAAGTACAAGTCTTTGTGTCAAGTAATTGGCCATCAAATATTGATTTTAAAGCAAATATTCACACAACTGCCTCTTTCTGCAATGCATGCACAAGAATTTTGACTTGGAAAATACTTTTATGATGGCAGTTACTATGTAACTATGGTATTCTTCATTCACTTTGTATGACCACAGCCTTCTACAAAATCATTGTCCAATACCCAAGCAGGATCTTTCAGAATCTATTTTCTTGAGTAGTAATTTTGAAACTTAGTGTAATGTGAGGTTTTGCTTTTCTTATGTACTATATTTGGTGAAACTTTGATATTTCTTGCCCTTATTGTGTACATACTTTATGCTGTAGAATCCACCATCAATACCAAGCCTTGCTGTTACTTGGCTTGTCAGTAGAATAAAAGGTAGCTGTTTGATTATTGATTGGCATAATTATGGATACACAATTCTTAGCTTAAACCTAAGGAACAAAGATCATCCATTGGTCAGATGTTCTTATTGGTAAGTGTTTGTGTGTTATATAATGCCAAATACTTGTTCTTATCAAAGCAAGGGAATTTGTAAATGGTATTGTTTTTAACCTGGGCAAATGTGACTACTGCAATTACTCTTTTTCTAAAGGGATTTTAATACATTATGAAACAGTAATGTATCCTATTGGATTGCACTAGCAAGAGAACTGTAATTTTACATTTTTGATGTTACTTCACGAAAACTCTGTTGTTACAAATTGTTCCAACAAAATGTACTTATTTCCAACAAAATAATCTTTCCAAGATAGCAGTTTTATCATTGTTTTAAATGCTTTCATTACGGTACATGTTATCCCTTTGATTGTAATGTCAGCATGTTTAACTCCCAGTTGTATTCTCGAAACTTGTATCTGTAATTTTATGCAGCCTATTACTAAATTATGATTGGAGGTGGGAGTCTGCTATTTGCATTCTGTTTGCATTAGGATAACCTAGTAGTGTCATTTACTTCTTTGTTTGCATTTACTGTTTCCTTTCTTAGGTATGAAGGTTTTTTTGGCAGCCTTGCTGACAAGAATATTTGCGTTACAAAGGCAATGCAAGAAGATCTTCTGCAAAGATGGAGAATAAAGTATATCTCCTTTGATTTTGTGTTTTTTTATATTTGTAGTAACTATTTGTTTTATAATGAATTATGTTTCTGTCAAAAGCTCTATGATGCAAAAATTGTTGTGCCTATTCTATAATTTATAGTTACAACACAAAAAACATATCCGTGCATAGCCTTACAAGTTTGAATTTTAGCCAGCACATTGAAAATGTGATGCTCTTCTGCCTGTAATTTTGATCTGGCTTTTTGAAAACTGTATTGTAGTTTAAATTTTCTGCAAATTGTTGTTTTTTGTCCAATTAGTGCAAGTGTCATGTATGACAGGCCAGCTGCTGCTTTTAAACCAGTCACAGTTGAGGAGAAACATGAGGTATGTTTATAGATTTGCTTTTATTATGCCTCCTTGTTGGCCAACATTTGTAGCGAGACTTCCCTCAGTTTTTTACTATGAAATTATGTTTCTAGTGTGAGAATTTAACTCGAAAACGTTCTATGTAAATATATTATGTATTTAAATAAATAAATATATAAATAAATGAGTGGTTAAATGAAGAAACAAAAATATTGACAAGCAGATTGTTAAGTGAATTAATATTTCTATGATTCTAGCGCCAATTCAAAGCCAGGTAAGTGATAATGACCATGAAGCAGTTTTGGGGAGCTTCTTCTTAAGCCTACAATGTATTATTTGTGTAAAGATTATCTTTTTTGTTTAGTTATTCACAAGACTCAGAGATGAGTATCCTGAGTTTGCAGCTGAATGGTAAGTACTCATAGATGTTATGGTGTATTTTCGCTCTTCCTTTCCTTCTTCCTTCTTTCCTTTGTCCCTCCTCCCCCTCTCCCTCTCTATGTATGTATATATATAGTTTTTCTGAAGAAGTGTTATTCTCAAAAATACACCTTCATTTGACGTTTCGATATTATCTTCATCAGAATTATATATATATATATGTGCCGTGATGGCACGGAGGTTTGAGTGTTGGCTTTTAAGTCTGAGGATTGCAAGTTCGAGCCCCGTCGGCTCCCA
>JANTCA010088684.1:0-13911 GCA_024741275.1 Chironex yamaguchii | reverse complement strand
GGTAGGTAGGTAGGTAGGTAAGTAGGTAGGTAGGTAGGTAGGTAGGTAGATAGGTACATAGATATACTCGTCCCAAGGCGACATGGCATATCCGTCGTCCCTACTATTGCCATGTCCTTACTCCTATTCATCAAAGTAGAATAGCCTTACGTTAGTCAACAGCTCTACCTTGTGGCGATCATCTCGTTACTGAAAGTAGCCCTCAGAAGAATCGATTCAATTTTGGCCAAAGCCATTATCATTTCCTCTCGTTTTACTGGTCCTCCGTATGGTCGTCTCCAGAAGTTCTACAAAAGAAGAAGCATCAGAAACTCACATCAACAGTCTCAACGGGTAGAAATTGTACTCCTTCATTACATTGTTTATAATACCACTGCTAAACTCTCTTTAGGTTGTACTCTAGATTAGCGCATCATGCCAACGACATGTTTCTCTTCTTCCAGTGTTAAGCAAATAGATCTTTTGCCCGGACACAAATTTGGATTCCTTTTTATTTGCGGTTTTTCCTTTAATCAAGCCTGAGATAATGGATCTCAACATAAATGTTTACTTCTGGATCTAATAGATGAACAGTTCTTACAAAGATAGTTCATGGGAGCTAAAACAGAGACGTAGTTGATGACGAGCTGTTAACAACACATTCCAACACACGAAAAGAATAACTACAGTCTGTTGCTGTTCCTACCTCGTCCAAAATGACACTGTAATAATACTTGGTACCAACTGGTGGATCTCCGCTTTCCGTATAATGTAAAGTAATACCATTGCCCTGAAGAAAATTGACAAAAGAATAACTTGAATAATAAATTAAACAGTTTGTTCTTATAGACTCTAAAGCAAAAGTATTTACCACATCTCTTAATAAAAATGAAGCAAACACGTGAATGAGGGCATGTAAAGGCGTGATCATATGTCACCACATAAAGACCACATTTCCAGCTCCCATTATGTTAGAGTGGTCACAGGATATACGCTTGGCATGCTGCAGAGAAGAGAGAGAATACGGATACCACCTGGAGACTGCTTCAACATTCTCCCACGTTACATACATCTTCACCATTTAAAACCAACAAATGAACACCATTATAAGCCTCAAATCACGAAGCAACACACCAGGCGTACTCAAACAATTTCGTCTCCTCATGATTGTCCAAGAAGAAACACCAATGACAGTTGGACCATCTTCATCTATAACTACTAAAATTCTAAGTCTTTACGTTGAGTACAAAAATAAAGCATGTGACAACTAGACTGCCAAGAACATCTCCTAAGGAAGTAATTCCTTACCATGTCACCACTACCAAAGAAACATCTATTTAACTCCAGTTTACCTGAACACTGATGGAATAACAATAACCTACAGTTCAATGGCATAGAAAAACACGTAAAGCGCAAAGACATATTTATCGGTGCATCACGTTTATTTTAACCTGTTTACAAACATTTGAACAGGACGAGAAGTTAATATAATGCACTAATAAGTGGTCCATGGGTTGCTGTTCTATAAAGGATACCAGAGTAAGCTAGAAATCAGAAATAATCAGAAGTATGTTCTTTGGCTTACCGTCAAAATGACATTAGGGCCTTGAACAGGCTGATCCGCAGGTCGCGACAAATAAGAGACCGTGTACCTTAAAATACCTCCGTATGATTTCAACTGCAATAGAGCAAAGTGATTAATTAGAATGTAATGTCAAATAAAACCAATCAGCTCATTAGAAGAAACATTGTAAGCTCCCTGTTTGCAAATACTGTGGTCTTTCAGATATACTTTGATCGGGTCTTTCCTCGCTCTGTCAGACTCATAGATGTTTATGACGTCACCAGGCATGCATGCAATTATAATTCTAAAGACACCTTTGCTGTCAATTCCTGTCACTACAGTGCAGCTAATTAAAAGTAGTAAATGTTTACTAAATAAATGAAATCATGAAATACGAAATGCAACAACGCCTTGACAGAAAAAAACCCAGAGGCAGCAAGCAACCAAACTTGCTGCCACACAGATACTTCTTTTTACTTCAAAGCCATTTAAAATCAACCATACCTTATCACCACAGTAACGAAGAGGAAGCTCCCAATAAAAGACATCATTTGCTGATGTATACTCTCCATTAAAACCTTTAAATGTAACCGAGTTTGTCAATGGATTGTATACTAAGCTATCTTGAAAAGTAGTGCTTCCATCGACGGTACGCAGCGATAAATTACTAATATCTTGGGCATTGATTGATATCTGCCAAGAAAAAAGTAACAAGAAATGACAACCTTCTTACTGAACAGTGCCATAGTGTATTAGTGTACAGCACTAGTACCATGCTTGCATGTTGGGGTTGCAACATAACCTGGAGTTTAATGATTCAATAACACCGAAAGGAATCTTACTCACAAGGTCAAATGATTGAAGGATAACCCCAAAGCGGATCCAAGAGCAACCTTCTTCAGCAAATGAACAGAGCACTGGCGTATGCCATGCAACTCACCGAAGCTCTTGTTGTGACGTCATGTAGTAGAAGATCTCAAAATTGGCCACCTGTTAACGATCAAACGGCTGGATCCGATCAAAGGTGCGCGACAAATGGCTGCAAACTGGTCTCAGTGGCGGAGATTGGTCTGAGACGTGTCAGATGTCAGCCCCAGCTGCTGCAGCTTACAGCGATAAATGCCAATAATTGCAGACAAATGAAGGATTTAAAAGGAACAAAGAAAACAACATCAGTATCCTACGGAAACATGAAACATTGTATATTTACTATGGAACTACAAAAGTGCTACGATGCAGACAGTTGTGACACAGTTTATATTAGGGAGCACGGACAAATCCTTTATGGACAAAAGGAATGTGTTGCTCCACTCCAGTTGCTTGACTATTCTTTTCCAATTTACGAATAATAGAGTACATTAGCGATAACGTCTATTTTTACAAATTATAAATTTGATCTTGAATTCTCCAACAGCACTAAAAAATAACAAAATGCATGAAATTTCCTTTAAATCTGAGAAAAAATTACTTACAATATGATGATTGGAAGATTTAAATTGTCTTACAGAACCACTGTTATAGATGTGACTCAAGAAATCATGAAACAGACAATGCTCTAGGGAAAGAACTGACTATCGACTTGCCATATCTCCGATATATATGTTTGATAAATTTGTGCAAAATTTCACCTTTGGAGTCATTTTATTATACACTCTCTAAACACATGCTTCGAATACAGAAATTCTAAAAATAGATTTTATGACGTCATCACTTCATTCCTCGATTCGCTTTCTTCTTCTCCTAGTTTCCCTCCTTGTTTCTTTCTCTTTCTTAGTCTATTCATTGCCTTATTTCTCGTCTACTGGTCAGTTATGGATCCTAATTAACCTTACAAATTCATCATTGTTGTCCTATGCAGTTTTGGGATGTATCATTGTGATCAGTGTCCGATGAAAAGCTCTCTAGATGAATCTGCTGCTTAAAACGAACTGGATATCAACTTAATAAGATCACTCTTCCTTTCTTTCACAAACCTGTTCCCAACAAAATAAGCCCTGATGTATCCTAAGAGAACTTTGTCATGTAAATTTGATAACGCTACTGTTTGCGCGTGCGGAGTGTGCTTAAGCATTCGGTTACAAAAATCAAATTTACGTGAAAAGTATTTTACTGATATGTGGTTACTTTCCCTCGCAACCCTAAAGTTAATCTTCCAGTGGCAAAACTCAAGCTGATTTCAGAAAATAATTATCGTTTAAACGCAAACAAAAAATGGCAAGGCAAGTTGAAGTCACATAATGGGCAGTTCCAAGTTCAGGTAACCCGCATTAAGATTGGACAGAAAAAGTAGAAATTTTCGCATGCTTATTCTACTACGGCATATCAATATCTCCTTACTTGCGATTTGGTTAATTTGGCACTCCAACATGACGTTGATATTCCGTTGCAAAAGCAAGGCGTGCATCCGGATGGGTTTTCAGCATCTAAGTTAAATGTTCCGTTCTTACACTGATCACACAGTTTACCTACGACATTAGTCTATTGGTAAAAAAAAGAAGGAAAAATGATGGTACAAAACTGACAAAGTTTGATAACAAGAACAGTGATTATACAGTGTAATGTCTGTTAAATGGACACTAGTCGTGTAGTGTTTTGGTAAGCACTTTCTATTGCAAGCTGACAAATGCACTAAACTCGCATTACAAAAATAGGCGACGCACACATGCATTCTGAGTCATTCTGTCACATTACTAAGTCAAGATTCAAAATCTGCGGGTAGATCTTTAACGTCTTAAAAGCAGCCGCAAAAGTACAAATCTCACATTTCGTTTTAACTCAACGGTAGCCAAATCATGTTATAAATGCAATCACATCCTCTCGCAAAATGCAAAATCATAATACCTATACATTGAACACACCTTACAAATGCACCAAAACCGCTTTTATATGCAAGGAAGTCGTGCTACGAATACACTAAAAGTAAAGATATACATTAATCTCACCTTACAATGCACTAAAATTAGAGATATACACTCATATCACCTTACAATTCACTAAAATTAGAGATATACACTCATCTCACCTTACAAATACAATGAAATTAGAGATATACACTCATCTCACCTTACAAATACACTAAAATTAGAGATATACTCTCATCTCACCTTACAAATACACTAAAAGTAGAGATATACTCTCATCTCACCTTACAAAAACAATGAAATTAGAGATATACACTGATCTCACCTTACAAATACACTAAAAGTAGAGATATACACTCATCGCACCTTACAAATAAACTAAAATTAGAGATATACTCTCATCTCACCTTACAAATACACTAAAATAAGAAATATACACTCATCTCACCTCACAATGCACTGAAATTAGAGATATACTCTCATCTCACCTTACAAATACACTAAAATTAGAGATATACACTCATCTCACCTTACAAATACACTGAAATTAGAGATATACTCTCATCTCACCTTACAAATACACCAAAAGTAGAGATATACACTCATCGCACCTTACAAATACACTGAAATTAGAGATATACTCTCATCTCACCTTGCAAATGCACCTTCCAGTCAGTGGAATAGGGTTTGATTGTCCTGATAAAGATCCAGCTGAATTGCATACTTTTGTTACACGTGTCGTCGTCTAAATAAAAACACAAAAAGACGGCCGTGTACCTCTTAGACTGTAACACTAAAAGATGTTGAGGAATGGAAGACAAATAAAGAAAATATGAAATCAAGTAGAATGATCATTATCAAAGCCAATGACAAAAACCTGAAAGTATTCTGGAACCAGTTAGGTAAATGACGTACATCCGGTGTTGATGTGGACTATGACATGGAAACCGTAACCACAACTGCGTCATTTTTTATATTTTGTCTGCAGCGACAACAGCAGCAACGAAAGAAAACGAATTTGGGACTCTCGTAATGTAATGGGAAACTTTTCCAATTAATCTCGACACCATAAATCTGATTGTGTTCAACACAAATGGCATGATCGTTTAACTCGTTAATTTGAAAGTATCAATAGTCCAAACAGGATGGACCAGACATCAATTGTCTAAGGATTATTTTCATGGTATCACACCTAAAGGTAGTTCTTTGCTTCAAAACGCTCATCAAATAATGAAGCAAATTCAGCACCATTCTTATCAACACAATGGGAGATTTTTTATGATACATATCAAAGGCAGTTTTCCTCGTGTTCTTGTAAAAATAAATTATTACATACCTCACACGCAATTCCACTCTTTCCGGTTCTGCAAGTACATTTGATAAGCCTCGTAGCGACATCGAGAGGTGACGTTAGAGATGGCCCAAGTGTATCCATTGCGACCTTGTATAGTCTAAAAAATCGGGGATTCATGTACGATAACAACAAACTCAGTACCCTATCACTGCTGAAACAGGTGTGGAGAGACGGAAACAGAGAGACTGACAAACTGATAAGTGAGGAGGCAAGAGGTTAGAAATTTCTGCACCACAACAATGGGTATGTATTTTAAATACAGACCTTAACTCTTCTGAATTCTTTCCGTAATCAGTTCGAATGAAGATGTTTTCGATTTCTAGTAAGACTGCCATGATTTCCTCTTTAGAAGCCACTTTCCCTGAACGATGAAACCATTTTCCCTAAAATATAAATGCGTGACATACTATCAGTGACAGAGATCTGCTCCCATCAACTCGCTCAGAGACAAAGAAGCTGCCTCCTGCCTCATGAACAATGGAATAGATCAACGTGCGTGTCCAGTATCCCACTACCACCCCATGCTAGCAAACTCATTTTTATTAAATCGAGGAAATAGCTACGCCGTGAAAACCCTTACGACTGTGATAATTCAGAATAAAATTAAACCTTTGAACTACCATAATTCCATACAATCTCCACAGCTTTCTTCGGGAAAAATGTCTTTTGACGTAATCAAACAATTTTTGAAAGTTCAATTCTACTTTTAAATGTTTTCTTTGCCCCTACTCAATCCACCTTCTCCTTTTAGCGTCATTCTACTCAACTCTCATTGATAAATACCTTTTAAATGCTGTTATTTCTTTGTTTAAAGCTGGCATGGCACTAGGTATATTAATTTGAATCCAACATCAATGAAAACACATTTCCCGGAAAAACCCTCGGCCTTATTTTAGATCAAACGTTCTTTCTGGCGGGCTTATATCCTGCTGGGTTCGTATCAAAGAAAGGGTTTTGAGGTCCTGAAGAAAGACATCTTCATTACGTTTTTCTTAACATTTTTGTACCATCGAATTTACAACAAAACTTCTAGTTCACTACTAGTTCTTTATGTCGTTGTTCTTCGCCATATATCGACGGCCTCTAAAGTTCAAATTGATTTGACTCCTCTGGAGATAAAAATAAGTAAAACTTTTAATCCCTCAGTAGTTTATTAATTGTTTTCATTAGCAACAACTGCAAGCGTAATTTCATATCATTTTCTAGATGAGTTTTGCGTTAATGACAAAGTGGATGGAATTATATCCAGTTGGGAATATTATCAAGATGGTATGGCATTGTTAAAGCACGTTTTTAAAGATGGTATCTGCTCAATGCGAGGCACCTGTGTATTGTGGACTTTAGATGTACTATCGTATGAAAATGACAACATAGAAGCGCAAAGCAGTTCACACGTACTGCCGCATTTATGGCTCTTTGCAGATCTAATGAACCTGGCTTAGAATATGCTTACCATTTCCAAATTCATCCTAAGCTACAAATCTTACACTACCACTAAGATAATAAGTCGATTCATAAACTTCTCGCTTTGGCTAGACAAATATATCTTACAAAAAGGGACGGCTTACCTCTTTTAACCACACCTCCACACTCTCCTCTGAAGATGGTGGTGAGTTTAGAAATACTTGAAGATATGTCTGATATCTCCCCTGCACAGACAACAAATGTTATCATACAACTATCATACAACCTTCAAACACATACACACACATATACATATATATACATACATACATACATACATACACATACATATACATACATACGTACGTACGTACGTACATACATACATACATACATAGATACATACATACATACATACATATATATACATATATATATACATATATTATATACATACATATATATAAATATACATATATTCATATATTTATATATTCATATATTTATATATACTCAACAGACACAAGTGCTTTGATATTCGATATGCATTTGTCAAGAGTACCACAATAGCTGCACTAAGTGGGAGCCGACCGGGCTCAAACTGGTAACCCTCAAACTCAAAAGCCGACACTTAAACCTCCGTGCCATCACGGCACAAACGATTTGGTGAAGGACTTTAAAAGTCCTTGGTATTACGAGACGGTGGGTAAGGGGAAGTAGTAAGTTTTGACATTAGAAACAGATTGATAGTTTTAAAAATCCTAGACTTAGTCGATAGTTGATACCATAGATGAGGATGTTTATAATACCCTGATCCAATCATCCTTGGGTTATAAGGTTGTTAAACAAATTACTTCTCAACAAACTGAATTTGGCTATTGGGATCCTGACGTCAAAGGACGCACCATAATACTTTGTGCTTGCCGTGTTTCTATTTCTAGTCATATTTCTGAAAGTCATTCTGCTTTACTAAATAGCCCAACAACAATAAACACGCAACCAACGATAAGATCGGCTCAACACCATGTGAGTATATGAACTCTCTTAAGTTGATATGTTGTCTGAGAAAGTTTCAGAACAGCTATTTCTTCTATATTCATTGCAAACCAGAAATACGAATTAAATACGCTTTTGCAATACAGCGTATTTAAATACAACTCCCACGTTTAAAATCACATTTATTTTATGTCAATACGGAAAAATATCAATTTGCACCTACCTGAATGACAACATCTGGAAGACGTCTGTCTGTTTTTCCTATAAATCAAGTATACTTAAAATTAACTTTTAAGTTTTAGTGGCAATTCATCGCATGAGTTCAAATCAGTAATAACCAAAACAAACAAAACTAGAAGCCATCAAAAGGCGCAAACCTTCACCAAGCTAATAGGGTCAGGTTGGATTTCTTATGTACTTAATATTCAACTGGGGTGTATTAAAAGGAGTCATGGTTGGTAACTGTGTTTTCCCCATGAGGTATCCTCACTAGTTGTAGTTTTATTAAGATATTATTGCGAAACAAAATTTTAAAATAAGCTTGAATCTAGACGACTACCTGGATGAATATCAAGAGTTAATGGGTTCTTCCTAGCACCAATACACGCCTCTGTTAACACATTTGTGATAATCCGATCGTAACATTTTGCGTAAAGTTGCCAGAAGACAAGCAGCCAGACAGACAGACAAACAAATAATAAAACAAATAATAACAAAAACAATAGCTTCTTGGGAGGTAATGATTCCTTTTTGGGTCATTCAACTGAGTTAGCTAAGAATGCAACCGCGCAAACATTTCAAAAGCAGAGGACCAGGACGTCAGACGTCAGCTGTAGCCTGCCCCTGTGTAATTCGTCGTCACTGGGTTCTGTCCACCGCTAGGTCGGTGATGACAGAGTGGTAGTTTCAACTCCAGTTAGCGGATCATTCATAGGAGCTCTTGAGGAATCTAAGATCTTTGGACACTGCACTGTCCCATGTGCACTTGGAGGCATTCCTGGCGCACTGCCAATCAGGCAGTTTGGGATGACGCCATAGCGAGCCACAAAGGCGGCGCAGGCGGTTGGCAGATTCGATGTTTGGTTGTTTGGCGCAGATCTCAAGGATTTTTGCAAAACGTTGCAGTCTGGACACACCGAGGATCGAATGCAAGGACAACATCTGGAAGGTCTGTAAACAACGTAGATGAGCGCGAGTCATGGTCCACGTTTCAGACGCATACAGCGGACCTGACATGACAGAAGAAGAAAGACCTAAGATCTGGTATTGTTTCGACACCAAAATTGTACTTCATACAAATTATGGCGTCAATGGCGTTATCAAAAAAATAAGTTAAATATTTCTGTGTAAGTAAAGAAATAAGATCAAAAACTTAATAAAACAAATACAAGGTGAAAAGGAACTATGGGATAACGCTTGCAGCTGAAAAGAACTAAAGATGGAACAATGATGTAACCATTTAATACAATTAATATATTTCACGAAACATACCATTTAATACAATTAATATATTTCACGAAACATACCATTTGAAGGTTCTGATCTCTGCGAATAATATCCTATCTTGTAGGAAAGACGTTGGCCATATGAAGCAAGCTAAGAAAGAGGAAGAATGGAAATGAAGAGCAACAGGTCGTATTGTATTATTGTTATAATTCTAATCTTATTCATGCCAATAATCCCTCCTCACTTTTAAATTTCAAGTATGGGAAGCAGTAATTTGAGCATAGCTCTTAGTACTGCCAAGAAGTATTAAATTTTGTAATCAAACACAAAGATACAGGTGTACTCGGCATAAGTCAGTTGGCGACACATCACTCGCCCTTGTCTCCTACCGTAGAGACCAGAGAGACCAATAAGATTAATCACGATCAGAAACAAGTACCAACAAAAACAAATAACTTTAAACACTTTGCTAGCTTTCATTGCACATTATTGCTCTTCCCAATAAGGGCCATGTTTCAGTTATATCCAAACAGACTACATTCTTAGTATTGTAGTGGCAGTTTCATTGACTTCCATATTTTCCTTCCTATACACACAAGCATTAAAGATCACAAATTGCGTAAATTTATTTATTAATTCTTTCTTGTCAATTCCATAAACAAGTCTCTATATTTTAAAACTACCAATTCTCATTACAAGTCAACTTTTCTTTCATATCAAAATTACAGTTATAGAGAGTAAGTGTTTGTTTTTCAGTGATCCTATCAGTACATTTAAAATTCGAGTTCAACATTGAATTCCTTTCTTAAACTACAGAATTAACTGATCAGTTGTTTGATCACGGCCAGGCCTTAACCAGAGTATCCATTCTCCCTACTACACATAGTTTAAGGGAAATAATATTCATTTACTGCGTTCTAGTTCTCTAAAAAAAAGAATACAGTGAATCATCTGTTAGAGGTTTAGCTGCATTAATGCCATATGCCACAACGTCTTCCACTTCATACCTTGTTTCCTACGAATTCTGGTGGCAGTAGCCAATACCAACTCTTTCGCGACCTTCTAGGGACCTTGGCAACTAATTCTCCTCTTCCGTAATTGATAAAAACATCGGATCCTCGTCTTTCAAATTTACCACCACTACTAATAAACAGAAGGTCAAATCCTCTCCATCCATCAGCCGATTCTGGACCTGCTATGATCTAAGTATAACATAAAAAAGTATACTGCACAATTACAGAGACACTCCTGTTACTTCTAAACCAAAGCTCGTTAAGGAGCAAATTATAACAAATTCAGGAGTCTGCCCATGTCTCTATTTTTGTATCCGTAAACTTGCAACAATACAAAAACACAAGAGCTAAAGCTTAAATGACAACAAGGAAAGTACTTCATTTCCAATGACGAAATCAAATTGCTGTATTGCATAAGATTTTTTTAAATAAATTACCCTGAAATATTTGAGAACACTACCTACTTGCAGTAATAGCACAATGCAATCTACCGGGAATGAAAATTCCATATCTTTCATTAGGCAATTTAACAGGCAAAAGACAGATGGCCATAATAAACTACATAGCCGAGATAGTTTGATTGAAGTATCACTATGACACACCTGGAGTTGCGTTGCATCAATCACTCAATGTGACAGTTGGCATTTGGAGACTTGACCATGAAATACGACATAAAACTGAGTCCCAATGCTATTATTTGAAGAAAGTACCTAGTGCTTGCTTATCCATGGCACGTTTCCTTATCTTTATTTTTTGCTTGTCTTTGTCTTTTGGTTTTTCTTTCTTTTTCTGCATTTTCCTCCTATTTTCATTATAATTTTCTACCAATGGTTCTTGCTGATAACAGACCCGGCACTAACAAAATCTTGGAAACTCACAAGTGTCTTAAATGCTTTAAACACCAGTTTGCATAAATCACTGGAACATACTTAAATGCTTCATCATTATTACATTACGGGCAACAGAACAAAAATTATTTCACTATTGTCAATAAAACGAATGGAAGTTTGCGAGTAGGACTATTATGAGTTTGAGTATGAATATAAAACAAATGTCACGTATCACGTACGCACTCAATGATCCATGTTTGGGATTTATCACACAACTTGATGTTCTTGTTCCAAATATTTATTATTTCAAATAAATGGCAAAGTCATGATTGATTGAAAATATCTTGATCGTGCGATTCTTTTCTAGCTCCTCTTTTTCTTTCTGGATTTTTACATCTATTTCACGTAAATCACAGCACCTGCGTTAAGAATTCATTGCAGGCAACAAAATGGCGGATGGATTTATCCTATATTTTCAGGTTCTATACAGATCCATCCTTATCAATTTAAATTCTAGAAAGAAAATAGCCACACGCAATTACACGCCTGAATGGCTTGATAATAAACATTCCTGCTCTATTCGTCCCACGTGTATAGAAACTCTGTGTATAGATCAGATGTTGCATCAAAAACGAGTGTGGTAACTGAAATCCTGGTTCACATTAAGACAACAGATAACAGAAATGACTTTTGCATGCAAGTAAACTAAAGAAAAGAAAACTATTAGATGAATTTATGCAACATGTGAGTGAAAAAGCTCAAAGAAGCTTAGGTCAAGAGGACGTTTTGAACCGCTTACATATATAAAAATGAGACCATAGACAATTACAAAGAAAGATGTCTGTTTGGCTTTTAAAGCTGAGATCAAAGAAAAGGACTGTTTGACAGATGAGATAAAGAGATTATGAGAAGAGCCATATTGTGTTATGCATAATGAGTGCATATTGTCTTATGCACAATGAGTGCATATTGTCTTATGCACAATGAGGGCATATTGTATGAGTGCATATCGTCTTATGCACAATGAGTTCATATTGTCTTATGCACAATGAGTGCATATTGTCTTATGCACAATGAATGCATATTGTATGAGTGCATATTGTCTTATGCACAATGAATGCATATTGTCTTATGCACAATGAGTGCATATTGTCTTATGCACAATGAGGGCATATTGTATGAGTGGATATCGTCTTATGCACAATGAGTTCATATTGTCTTATCCACAATGACTGCATATTGTCTTATGCACAATGAGTGCCTATTGTATGAGTGCATATTGTCTTATGCACAATGAGTGCATATTGCCTTATGCATAGTGCTGTAAACAGGCACGAAAAAGCTTGTAGAGAAAAGAAAAGAGAAACAGCAAGTAAAAGAAGAGTACCGTAAGAGATATTTGCGGTAGATGACAAAGAAATGTCGTAAGAACAAGCATTGAGATGGAATATTTAGTGAAAATGAATCACAGTGACAGATCTGCTACAGAAAAGCACAAGGGAAGGGTTACAAAAGAAAACACAAAAAAAACTCATAGGAAAAAGAAGACGAAAAGACACGAGGGAGAAGAGAAGAAAGAACACAAATAAAACGAAGACGAAGCGAAGGACGGAGGAAAGGGAACAAGACACTGATTGACATGTAATGACTCAAACCACGGATGAATGTATATCGTTGCGACTTTGTTGAAGTCACAACATGTTGAAACAGATATTTCATCAATTAAGTACGAACAGACAGGATTACCTTCTTAGGATACCAAAATACTTCTTCACAGTTAGTCGAGAGTCCTACTCCAACACAATAGCATGCATTAGCCTGATCCTTTAATCCTGTAATCCTCTCTGTCTGAGCTGAGGGTCCTACGAAACAAAAAAAAATTGAGGTGAATCTGGTAAAAAATTGAGAATTACGAGCTTAAATAAACTACATAAACTCTTCCTCGGGAAGATATTATTGTTACCCATTCCCACACTTTTTTATCGTAGATATAGCTCAGTAAAGATAACAAGTTTCCACTGCTCATTACCAAAACCTTATATCTACTGTACTGACCTTAATAACACGAGTATCTACCTATTGTGCACTTAATAAAGCCGATAATTCCCGGTTGTTTGGAATAAAGCTGTAATAAAAGCATCCGAGAGAGACATTATGTTATATAATTTTATAAGTGACTTCATACTTTCTTTCAAAATTAAAAATTTAATTGAATAGGCCAAAGCTCCACTTCTGGAAAGTACGCATGAAAATTACTTAGTAAACCCCCAAAATCAATGACACCCTCACCAACAGCATGTTATGGCTTAACGTGACTACTAGTGCGCAATTGAAACCACAAACTGGCTTCAAAAAGTCACTATATATGTATATATACATATATATATATATATATATATATATACATACATACATACATACATACATAAATACATACATACATACAAACATACGTACGTACGAA